>JASDQU010439861.1:28493-54271 GCA_032191745.1 Picea mariana | reverse complement strand
GTCAAGCCCCATGCACCTCTCAAAATGAAGTTTATGTTTTCTCACTTTGATTATCATTACTCACCTTCAATTCCATCTCTAGTTGTGTCATTTTCCAGGGTTTGATTGAAGTGGTTGTTGCCCATATCAATCTTTACTTATTTTTCATGTCACTCTATGTCAAGGCAAGTCTTATGTCACCCTCCCCATGTTTAACCAATTCCTTTGATTTAGGTTTATGTCTTAAATGATTCATTTGATATCTTCTTACATTGTGCTAGCTAAAAGGATGTCCCATTGCCTTTCTTCTAGCAAATATTCACTTGGTTTCATGTTTCCTGAAGCAGTTTCATAGTTCTCAAGGTAGTAGACATATCTCGAGGTATTGGTCACATCCATTGAGGCACATTTGGGCTATTATTGCATACATGGACATCCTCTACACATGCCACATTGGAGATTCTAGAGTGCCCTCCTTTTTCATCACTTTTGGAGATGTTCCTTGAATGATTTGAGGKCCGRMCCACATGTKTAGGATTTATGAMAACCATGTGGGTGTTTTTGGTGATGATTTGACTTGGAGAGGTATCTTCYTTGCCTTGTGGAGAATCTTTGCTTGATTTGAGGGCTTGGTCATACCTTGGAGGTACATTTTGAGAATTCCTTGAGAAAATTTTGAGGGGGGAATCCACTTTTGAGGTCCTTCTCCACATTTTCATGAAGTCATTCCACTTAGGGGAGCTAGATTTTGGTAAATTGCTTGCTTGGGAGGATACTTCACCTTGTCTTGAGGCCTCTACATTACTTTTTCCTTGGAACATTGGGCTAGAAAAGAAAATCGATCACCTTCTTTGTGGGACATTCTTCTTTCATGAGGGTTTTATGTACATGTGGCATCATTTGATTATGTATTGGCTTAGTTTCCTTCTTTGTGTGGATGGAAAATCTTATTTGTTAGTCTCCTGGGCTAATTTTAGGGAGAAAGAATTAATAAAGAATGAGAAGGATGTAGAAGTGTCCTCTATAAATAAAGGCTCCCCTCTCATTCCAAATTGTTATGACTTGTTGGATATCGTTTGTGACAACAATTAATAGAAGATCTCCCTCCTGAGGCTTTGGTGTCAATTCTCAGAGCTTTCTCTTTCTTGGTTATCTTCTTGGTGCATTAAAGATTTGTTATAGTGATTCAAGTCTTCTACTAGCTTTCAAGATCAATCCATTTGAAGGATTACTATACCACTTGGAGAGGATACGTTTTAGGGTTTTTTCCTTCCTTCTTCTCTTGTTAGCTTGGGTAAGTGCTTAATCCATTGCTTTTTTTCCCCTCTTGGTTCCTTGGCAAGGGTTTCAAGTATTTTGTTCAAGTTATAGTTGATCTTGTTGGTGAAGGTTTTTTCCTTTGAGGATTCCCTTCTTGTAGGGCCTTGGTCTTCTTAGCTTCTCTTGATTAGGTTGGAGGTTATTCTACCCTTGGGGTTCTAATCTCTTATCCTAGTCCTTAAGATAGAAGTGACTAATTCTTAGAGGGGCATACTTCTTGACCCTATAATCCCTAATTGGATTAAAAAAAGGCACTAGTCCTATATCCAATAACCAACCAAGAAACCTTGAAAATCAAAACTTTTTAATTTTTGATGTTGTTGTTTATATGGAAATTTGACTGTGAAAATCAAAGAAAATTATTTATTTAGATTTCTTTCAATATCTAGTGTAAACTTAACGATTCATTTAATTTCCTACACAAATAAATACTAGGTTTTATGCTTATCTTTAACCCTAAGGAGACAAATTGGCCCTATTGGATTGAGCTTCAAAATGTTATCTAACATTTTGTGGGATGATTTAAGGTGATTCTCAAATCTGGAAATTAAATTGCAACATTAAAAATCAGATTTGTTGAAACCCTACAAGACTAGGGTTTGGTGCTTCAAGGTGTTTTTTTTTTTCATTCCTAGCCTCTATTTCATTTCTAGATTGCTTACAAAGCTTATCTTACATATCTAAAGGTGATATTAATCTCTAATGTGCTTATAATTATTTATTATTTTCTTAGAAATTGATTTCTTGAATTCCAAATGCTAACTTGTGAAACCCTGGAGGAATTCACCATCTATTTTTCAAGTTCTTTCTTAGTTAATATTTATATATCTTTAGAATTTGTCTCTAACACTTGTTTGGTTGTTGTTGTATAGAACATCTATTGCCCAAGTGGAAATATCCAAGACATGTTGTTCTTATGCCTCTCCTGGATGGTAGTTTCAGGACCTAAATATGAAATTTATGCATGACTTTTATTTGTTGAGTGATAGAATTAATACAAATATGAAGTTGTTAATGTTATTTATCTTATACATCATATTTGACACACACATCCATTAGCTCCTAACCTTTTTTGAAGTTGATATAATTGTGGTTCATGAAATTGTTTCTAACTTAATATATTTAGTGCATTGTAATAACTGATTGGAATCCTATCCTAGTGCATAGTCTTGTTACATATTCCATGGATTAGTTAAATTAAATTATATGATTGCATGGTTTTATTTCAGTTGAAGAGGTTTACTTTCATTATTTGTGATACCCTAGTGGCTTCTAGGAGTTGGCCTAAAGTACAGGGAGTTGAGACTTTTCACAAGCTATTTCTACTCAAATAGCTTACTCTTAATATTTTTTTCATATTTTTCATAATGATACACTTCTCTAAATTAAGAACACAATCCATTAAGCACAAAGCTTTTGTATTTTTCATATTAAAAAGTGCATTTCTCATATTTCTCTCAATTTTACATTTCTCTAATAAATAATTTTGATAAATTTTACAAACCAAATTAAACTATGTACCATCAACATAAATGTTGAGACTTTTCAGAAGCTATTTCTATTTATTTAAATAGCTTACTCTTAATATTTTTTTCATATTTTTCATAATGATACACTCCTCTAAATTAAGAACACAATCCATTAAACACAAAACTTTTGTATTTTTCATATTAAAAATTGTATTTCTCATTTCTCTCAATTTTACATTTCTCTAATAAATAATTTTGATAAATTTTACCAACCAAATTATACATTTCTCTAATAAATAATTTTGATAAATTTTACCAACCAAATTAAACTATGTACTATGTACTGACATGACATCAGCATAAATGTTTATCAAAGTTATATATGCATTATAATATTTTATTTATAGATTTTGTAAGTACCACCCAAAAAAATGTTGCTGCATTTTCTATGGAATAACACATAAATTTGGTTGGCTTTGAAAAAGTGAATGATCTAACGCCGAAATTTGGTTAGCTTTGAACAATGCAATGACCAATTATCCCACAATGTACAACCAAGACACCATGTACACCAGACAAGAGAAATTGAAAAATAGCCTGGCTTTCAAAACGAACAAAAGTCACTTGTTATTATTGCTCCTACTAAATAAAACAAAAATAATAAAAACCAGAACTAGTCTCTTGTGAAGCAAAATAACTTGTATAGTTTTCTGAAGGTCGTAGTATGGTAATAATGGATGGCACGCCCGGTGGGACTCGAACCCACAATCGCCTGATTAGAAGTCAGACGCCTTATCCATTAGGCCACGGGCGCCATGCCTTTGTGTGCTTAATTTTTCAATTTGGATGTTTATTTAACAGCTAAATCTATTTGTAAATTTTCCATAGAAGTAAATTAAAGTAGTGCCTTTAGATAACAATAAGGTGCAGGACAACTCTTGTTTTACCACCAAGTGACTATAGAAAAGGAGGGTGCAACACTTTAAAATTAAGGGGAAGTTTGATATGCCCATAAACACACAAGTTAGCACATTGTTTACTAAGTGACCCCGCATGATTAATATATTAAGTGACTTCGCATGGTTAATATAACATAAAGACATGTTGAAATGTTGAAATTCATTTTTTTTTGGGAGGGCGGGGTGGGAACTAATTATTGAAGATGAGTACTTGTCAAATGAGTTGTTATCTCTATCAATTATTATATTTTGTATTTTTGAAGTATCTTGGGGATGCCCAATTGTAATTATTAGAATCTCATTTTTGAATTGGTTGCAAACTTTATAAATGTATTCTAAATTCTTCAAACTGTCAAAATGATTTAATTAAGAAGTGCAACGTGCAAAACCTTGCATGGTTTTTTGACGCTGAGTGCCACTCACGCCCTCATGTGTCACGACTTCCAAAGATGATGAATTCTTCGTTGTAAGTGATGAAGAGTGTGTCAAACTCAACTGATAACAAATATCCTCAACCTCCCTTTCCTTGTCTTCAGTGGATTTGAGAGCAAGGTCCCTTTCCATGAACATGCACAAGCAATCTGATTTCATCTGCTCTAGCGTTTCTTTGATGATGTGCAATTGAGTACTAGTAACTCCACTTGCAACTCCTTTTTGTCTCTCCTCCAACTGGTTTTTCCACATAAGGTCTTCAATAAACTTATGAGCACCATCTTCCCTCATCAACACCTGCACAATTTGCTCCTCTGTGACCAATAATTGGTCCTCCAAATCACACAATGCTAAGGATCTTTGTTCACTTTCATCAACATAGTATGGGTTGTAACAAAATGGATTTTTTGTTTTACTTTCATCTGGAAGAATGCTATCCCCGTCAACACCAACTGACTCACTAGATAATACCATGCAATGATGGGACTCATGTGGACTATCATCCTCATACAAGATTTTTTATTTGTTCTCATCCACCAATTCATCCCCTTTGCATATCTCCCATCCTCTGTCATATTCTGAAACAATCATGTCTGCATCATCATAATTGTCATAAATAGGATAAGGCATTGAATCCACATCATGGTTAGGTGTTAGCACACCCGCATCATCATAAATAGGATAACATGTTGAAGCCTCAACATCTGTTGATTGGAAAACTTCAGTATAGTTACTACCCACATCTCCATACTCTGCGCTGGTGTCTTTATCCTTATTAGACAACTTTGATGGTGTACTAATGGTTGCTATTTGGACATCTTTATTGCATAAATATTCAGCATGACTAGATGCATGCACCTCCAACAAGTCCACTTGTGCTTCTACCAATCCCTCATCATGAAGTGAATTTTTGGCCTCCTTAAACTTTATAGATTTGGAACTTTTTACCTTCTTCCAAGCTGATAAGTGTGGCTTCTTCCACTATTATGGATGCTCTAGTAATGTTGTGACATTGTTTTGATAGTCCTTCCAAGCTCATAACAATTTTGTCATGAGTCCTTGATTTGTCTTCATACTATAAAATCCCCTCATGCCGACAAGATCTCCAACTTTGATACCATTGTAAAAACCCACCCAACTATTGCTACAAATTTTATGGTTCGTTGTAGCAACAAATATGTGTTTCTGAGTTATGATTTTCATCAAACACTTAGGTTGTAGGTTCTGTTCACCCTTCCTTAACGTTGTTATAAAATTTATGCTATTGTTGTTATGTTTTTAGTTCTTTTAGGAGTTAAAAACTTTTGTCAAACACTTGCTAGACAATGCCCAACTCACTGTCACTATCTTGCCTGCTGTCGTTAGACTAATGGCTTGGTGTTCGATGTTAATGTGTGTTTTCTGGTGTAGTTATTTTGGCAAACAATTTGTATCCTTGGATCTTTTTTCGTTCTTTGTCGACAATTTGCATACAACCAACGATTTATATGTATCATTCAAATCTGTGTTGATAACTACCAATGGACACTAATATCAACACCTATGTTTTATTACAAAAATATATATTTATTACAACAACAATATATATAAGAAAAACCCAAACAACAATTCAATAACTCCAAATAAGAAACATGGGATATATATCTCTATGGGACGCCCTTTAAATTTGATAATATGAGCCTATAGGTGGACATTTGTGTGCAACAACTCTCTTAAGAGGATATAGGCCTGTAAATGAGGAAAGAGGATAAAACAACCCATAAGTTAGCAACAACATGTAGATAACAGTTTCCCAGATTCGACCTCTCCAACAACACCCAACTTGCCTTTCTCAATACTGATATCAGCTACAAGAAGTCTCCCTCCACACTAGAAACTCAACACTCATTCATCCAAATCGCCCTTTGCTACAAAGAAAACTCAACCAACACATTTATCTTAGCTCACACCATGAATATCAACCCCCGAACAGTAAACTACCTCTACCCTCTCAACAAATAATGCAACCACAAGTATTTTTCCCCTCCTTAATGGATAACTCAACCTCCTTAAACTCAAAATCACCCACACATTAACAAACTCGCCCCAAAGGAGAAATGAGATCCAACCGCCAATGAAGAACTCAACCTTAAGAAAATAACTCAGCCGTTGAAAGATAAAATCTCAGCCATAGTAAGGAACTGTGTCTCAAATGAAGCACACATAGAAGATATGAGTGATCTCCTCTCAATTACTAGCTAGGGTGGATGGTCTCACCACCAAAACCAATCTTCCAATCTCTCTAGGGTTTTCGTCCCAAAGATCCAAACCACAAGAGCTCTCTCAAATTCCTTTTTAGAAAATAACAAAATGTATAATGAGAGAAAGGATGCCCTCATTCCCCTTTTAATTCTTCGTTGACCCTTTTGGATCCCTTTTACCCTTTTAATAAAGTAAAGTGATTAATTGGTTTTTAATACATTCTCAGACGCCAGAGTCCCTCTCTCATCATCCCAACATCTATATATTTTTGTCCTGGTTCCAACAAGTTATTACATGAAGGTATCCCCTCAAATAATATGATCCATATAATACCTTTAGTGTATTTAATTAAAGTATGCTCAATAATAACCCAAAATTACAGAAATCGTCGGAATGCCACAGAACCAAGAGCAAATTGTGCATAAATGATATTGATGATGAAATATGGTGAATGGACTAGTATGACCCCCATATAACCCCTCCAAATTTCCCGAGCTCATTATTAACCTCATTTTACCCCTCTGGTCAGGCTGGCATAATTTCATAAGGTTGTCACTAACTGCAAAGTAGGGGAATCCAAAAATGGGGACATTACATAATCATGTTGAAGGACCAAGTCATAGTTGATAAGGGTTGTTACTAAAGGTACATCAACTAAACAAGTCTTTTCACCTAACTGGTTTGGGTGTTTAGGCATAATGCCTACCAGTTAACAATGTCTACCATCAAAGACCCATAATTTATTCATCTATATAATGAGTATGATACAAACAAATCTCTACCAAAGAGACAAGGACATATCACACGTGTTTTGAACATCACTGCATCAACTAAAACAGTCTTTTGTCCTAATTAAATTGGAATTTTAGGTACACCTCCTACTGGTTCGTAGATTCTACAATCAAAGGCCCAAAATATAGTTTTTTGTGGAACAAGGGTGGAAGAATCAAAGATTTTCCAAAGAGACAAGAACATAACATAGATAGAGGCTCCTTTATCCAATATACATTGATAAGGTTTGAATTTATTAATGATGACCCTAATCTAGAAAGGGATGGAAGAATAAAGACATGTCGATATAAGTTAGTCCCAATTAAAGGTAATGGCCTTAGAACCTAAAGGGTGCACATTACTTCCATTTTCCCTACAATCAAAAGGTTTAGTACACAATGGGTCAATAAAAGTGGAAGAGATGCCCCCTTGTTGGAGATTCCAACTTGGCAATGAGGTCAATTTGTTGGGAGGACATGCCACTCTATTTGTGAGCAACCAAAGTAGAGGAAGCTTATGGAGCTTGAACATTAGAAACACTGGACTAAAGTTGGCGGATGAGTTGTTTCAATGTGGAATAAGGAGCTTCACTATATTCATTGTTATGAGTGCGAAAGTTATGAAGTTGTGGAAGCCTCGAACAAAGGTGGGTATAATGACCAACTACTCCATAAATGGTGCAAGGGTGATTAATATTAACTCATTTGTTATGTTTCTTCTTAGGTTGTGTTGGACCTTGGTTGGTAGTAGCATTTCCCCCAACATTAGGTTAAGTTCTCCCCTACCCTTGGTTCCTATTCTTAGGCTTTTGTTTTCTCTTCTTCTTCTTGGATGATCTAATGCCCAGTTTTTACTAGACTTGTTATTACATATTTCTGAGTGCAATCAAGATGTAGGGATGACCTAGTACTAGATGGATACATTTTTATGTGGTTTAGGCACTAAAACACATTTGATATGATGTGATTACTTTCCACCATATGACGTATTCAAAGTATGTCATTGGATATTGGGACTCACTTGAATGTCATTGGATATTATGTCCTTCTCTAGTGATTTTGAACTTAGCATAATGTTAACTGAAGAACTAAATATTATGAGACGCGCTGGCTAATTAATGGATGATAAAATGTTGTGTGAGAATGGAATATTATATCTTGTGGAATTACTAATGATTTTTCAAGTGTGACAGGAATGAACTAGATGTTTATGGACTCCAAGAGTGGGTTGAGATACATGGACGCAAGATAGGTTTGAGAATTTAGAATGTATTAATTTGGATGCTATGATATACATGTATGGTTATAATTTATTTTGGTTCATTGGACAATGCTATGTAATGCTATATTCATAAGTGTGTGCAATAATAGAGGTTATCCTTGCTAATTAATGCTACACATGGGCATAGACTACAATAAGGAGGTGGGACATGGGTTCCATAAGAGAGAGGTTAAGATTATTCCCACCTACTAGAGGTTAAGGGACTCACTTGAATGTCATTGGATATTATGTCCTTTTCTATTGATTTTGAGCTTAACATAATGTTAACTAAAGAACTAAATATTATGAGATGTGTTGGCTAATTAATGGATGATAAAATGTTGTGTGAGAATGGGATATTATATCTTGTGGTATCACTAATGATTTTTCAAGTGTGACAGGAATGAACTAGAGGTTTATGGACTCCAAGAGTGGGTTGAGATACATGGACCCAAGATGGGTTTGATATTTTAGAATGTCTTAATTTAGATGCTGTGATATACATGTATCATTATAATTTACTTTGGTTGATCGGACAATGCTACGTAATGTTATATTCCTAAGTGTGTGCAAAAATAAAGGTTATCCTTGCTAATTAATGCTACACATGGGCATATACTACAATAAGGAGGTGTGATGGGGGTTCCATAAGAGAGAGTTTAAGATTATTCCCACCTACTAGCAACTCCCTCCATGCAGACTAGTTTGGGAGTATATATGTCCTCACCCAGAGGGTTGTATAATTCCCAGAGGTTAGGCCACGAAGGTCACTTATGAGGATGAATTGAGGGGTGCACAATAAGGCTGCATAGTCCTTATTCATAAGCATATTATGATTCTCTCACCAAAAGTTAACAAGATTGAGTTAACATGGTCTCGATAGTAGGATATCATTCCCCCTCCATGTGAATATATGCATACTTGAAGGGTTGGAGTGACCATGACCTCACCCTTGGTACTGGTTGAGAAGGGTTGGAGGGACTATGGTCTCACCCTTTGGTATTAATTGGGTTATTGTTATAAAATAAAATACATCAAGTGTCTGTTGTTTAGAAATATTATCCATATAGTTAGGAGTGCATTCATTTAAATAGAAAGGACATTTTTGAATAAGTATAATTGGCATTAATGTGCAAAGGCAGAAAGTGGAGAAAAGTAAAGTATAGTTTCATTTAGAAACATCTACATTAAAACACTCAATTTTAGTTGAACGATTCTATTTTATTAAAAAGAGGAATTAAAAGTATTGTGTACCTGCACACACACATGCATACACATGAGAATGGGTGAATAATATGCATACAAGGTAATTAAAAATAGGGAATTATGCATGAGTGACATGTGGCATTATGCATGAGCGTTATAAAACAAGATGATGGGTGGCCATGAGAGCACCCATTGTTTTATGGATGATTGATATGTTGCTAGACATTCCAAGGAGAATTTGTGAAGAGATGTTTGATTATACCAAGCCCTATTTAGGCCATTGTTCTTTAGTTGCGATGGGAATTCCACGTTTTTTTTTTTTAGAGTTGCACAATCTTGAGTGAAGGAGGTGGTTTTCCTTCATATATTTGTTATTGGTGAAGGAGGTGTTCATACCCTTCACCTATCCATTCATTATAGTCTCTACAACTTGAGGGTTCCAAGGGAAGAAGTGTACCCATTGGATATGGTAGGGTGAAAATTTGGTAGGTTGATCATAGTTGGCAAAGAGGGATCTTGGAGATGAACCATTGGAGCATGAGATTGGAGTGGGAGGATCTTCTTAGCCTTAATATAGGAGTTAATCAATTTTCAACTGTCATACAATTATTTCATTATCATTATTTGCATGATCTTCATATTCCCCTGGGCCAGTTTAGAGTGGGCTCACGTAGACTTTGGGTAGAGGTGCAACACTATATTGATTGGTTAGATAGTATATTCTAGTTGTGCCATCTTTGGGAGGTTGAGTCATGGTAGCACTTCATCTTTCATTGCCCCATCTAGTACTAGATTCGAAGGTGGTTCCATCGATTATTTAGGGAGTCACAAAACCTCTCAAGTTTCTTTAGGTACCTTGACCAGAGATTCATGGCCTCATACATGCAAGAGGCCCTCAAGATCTATTCCCATACTCTTCAACCACCTTTGAGACCAACATCCACTTGGACGATTGCTTCCTTTTTATGGTGTTCATATTTTCTAGGGGTGCTAAGAGATAGAATGATAATGACCTCCCTTTTGATTCTAGATGAGTGAGGGCCCATAGGACTATCCCTACCTCCCAAAAATATTAGTGGCATTGTTGATCCATATCCCCTACTAGAATTTAAATGAGATTGACCAATCCTAAGTAGTGGGAAACCTCTCCTAGGTAGCAACACAATACTCAGTCCATATCATCTTCCATATCTTCCTCCAGGCAATTTGGATTGTGTATAGTGCATAACAAGAAATGTTTGTGACAACAATAAATGATCTCAATATTCTCAATGTTATCTAGCAATTCTAGTGGTTGTCACTTGATTCTATAAGAATACTATTTTAAATTTAAACACGGTTCATGGATATCAATAGTTGTACAATCTATGTATCTCCTTTTTTATCATTGTGAAAATGGAATCATAACGGTGTTGATTATTCTAGTTGAGAACATGCTAGTAGTTTACTCAAGAATATAGAGGAACTCTCTTAAGGAAGGAACTAAGTATTTAAGAAATGAATCTTTCTAATACCTATATGGTGATGTGTTGTTCCAATAAAGTAGTTAGCAATATTTCATATCATGAATACATTAAAATGAATTATGTGTTCTAGTTGTAGGATTGTTCTTATATATGGGTTTAAGTCACGAGAAGAAAATGATTGATGAGTTGTGTACTTTTGACCGACATGGGAAAGTTATGTATATGTTGTAGGTTAATTTGAAATGGTATCCTTGAGGATTAAGGAAAATGTGTAGCTCTTAATCCATATGTGGGAGCTAGGTTCTCTGAGAGTCAAGCCTTGCAAGAAGGAATAATGCTAGGATTGTGCAGTGAATTCCTAAAGGTGTTTAACTAACATGTGTTGTATGATCTCTTGCAATTTCTTATGATTATGATGAAAGTAATGTAAACGTAATTTCATGGTAATTAATATGTGCTACATTTGAATAAAGGAATGAATGTAGAAGGTAGAGAATGTAACCCTTAGTTGACATTAATAATAATAAAAAAAAAAAACTAGTCCTCTTTCAAGCAAGCATCCCTATTAAGGATGTAAATTTATGTGTTTAGTAACATAGCATGAGAGGGGTGTTATAGATGATTCCTAGTTATTAGTTTGGTTTGGAATGGCAACTAGATTTTGGCCAAGTTGAGAAGAAGGATATAGGACTAAGTTAACATTTGGTGAAGGCAAGGGGTTCTTATTGAATTGGATTGAGGTAAAAAACACCCAAACATGAAGATCTAAACTCATCTTGGGAAGATTTAGGGTAGACATGATGGTGTCACCACCATTTATAGGTGATGGAAAAGAAAATGGATTTCCTTGTTGAAGGTTTCCTTGGTTTGCATTTCTTTAAATATTAGCCATTCTAGACTAAGGTAAGACAATGAAAAGGTGTTAAACTAGAAGGGGTGACAATCTATCAAAGAAAGTGGTTAAGTAACATATTGTACTAAAGGTTTAAATCCTACTTATCACATGGTCAACTAAATACATTAGGCCTAACAAGGAAGAAAGTCAACTTAAACTAGACTACAATAACCAATTAGCTTTAAAGGGAGGAGGTCAACTTAGTAGGCTAGGATTAATTGAAATTAATATGTAAAATGTTGATTCAAAGTAAAACAACAGTATCATAAACTACTATGAAATGAAAACTGCCTTATATAATAGATTTATGAGAGGGAAGTGGACATTGGGTAATATCGGAAAAAAGATGCTACTCTTCTTTGTTGGCATGAATTTTTGTGGTGTTTTTGATAAACCAACATAAATTCAAATATGTTTTTTGTCCATGGTTATTTAGATGCCCTAGAAGATGAGGGGTATGCATTGTCATATGGATCTAAGGATGTCTGATTTCCACACTTTTGGCCATTTATTCAAGGTTTTTTTCACTAAATGTTTAATAATTGGGTTGAAATCAAACTAATCTATCCATTTAGATCAATTCTATCATTCTTTTTGCTAGAGGGCTTTTAATGAAAATGTAGGAACTTCCCTTCTCAATTTCTATACATCTATAACATCTTAATGGGCTTTGGAGTCCACTCATTTTCAGATTTTGTTGGGTTAGGAACCAAAGCCAGAGCTAGTAGCTAGAGCCACAGGCCAAAGATAGAGTCAGAGTTAGAGTTGTGGCTAGGAACTAGAGTTAGAGTCATGTTTCAGAAAAGCGGACATAAGGCACATTGATCTCGATTGGTCATCTAAGTGTTTGGAAACCAAAAGACTTTTCAACGGGGAGGTGTGATTTGAAATGGATCTGAACAAGAGAATGGTTATAAGAGTTAGTACTTGCAAATGTAATTAAAAAATTAATTAAGGTTAGATAAACTATAAAGGACAATGCAAGTGTAAAAAAGATAAATGAGACAAAGAAACAAAAATTAAATAAAATAGAAAAATGAAAATAGGAGAGGAAAATAGAGACATGAATGGGAACTAAAAGCTCAGTCTCTCGACCTTCCCATTATCCCCATAGCTCTCCTATATTTCATTGTAACTTGACTCTCAAAGGGTCTTTTAGCCAAACAGAGAAGTATGCATAGAGAGCCATGAGTTGCATTGTAACCAAAGATTGCCAAAATAGAGAATTAAGGAACCATTTGATGTTGGTTTTCCCATTCAGATTTCAAGGGTAAATATGGTGTCACTATATATGATTTTTTCTATTATTGTTGAGCAAATTCTATGTGTGAGATCTTGTTGCTCTTATTTTGTTTAATGTGCTACTCTGAGTGTGTTAATTGTGGCAATTAAGAATGATAGGAAGAAAAAGTGTGTGAGTTATTGTTGTTCTTGGCTATGCTTAATATGTTGCATGTAGTTGAATTCATGGATAAAATGAAGGATTCCCCATTGTATTTATATTATCTTCACTTAAAGATTCATTTTCCTATTAATACTTTGTATTTTCGTGGCTACCTGGTTATTTTAATGGTGGGAGAATTCAATCTCTATTGTAGCTATGTAGATTTACTTCATAATTGTATTCTTCCTTAGAAAATAAAAATTTCCAACATCTCTCTATTCACCACCATTCATTTTGTTTCGAGATCAAATATCTATGGCTTCCATTACTACATTGTTGCATAAATCTAGCTAGTTTCTAATTACGTTGTCAAGCTTATTCATTGTTGAAAGACCCACACAACAAGTTCTTCACTTGCCCATGGTTGCGCATAGGTCGTATCCATGTTGTGCCCAACAATTGGAAGATGCATGTGAGGTCATACACATTCATGGAGAAAGCTTGAGGATGTATGGGTCTGTATAGGCCATACACCTCTCTCCCTTCAACATAGTGCATTGGATTGTGTTTATTAGGGTGTAAATATTGGGTTGGATAGTTGGTTGGTTTGCAATGCTCTCCTTCCCATTGTTTTGGAATAATATGCTTCAATATACATGGACATGACTTTAAGAAAGGTGGGTGGCATTTACGGAATCTTAATTCATGACACTATCGTTACTTGAAAGAATATAAACATATCGATGATACTTTCTTTGTATTGGTTCATTGAGTTGAGTTCTTGGTTGTCCAAACATGGCATAGAAAGTTGGTAGCATTATTCATTTTTTCTGGAAATAAGTACAAAGAATATGCATTGTTATTTTAACACAACACTAGTTGATCTATTGTTGTTAATGGAAGCATGGTCACTTGAATTGATTGATGGTTATTATTGGATGATGGTACCAAAGTAGTAACCAACCCTTGAACCCAAGCCTAAGCAGATCCTTCATGCTTATACATCAATCAAAGAAGCATAGTCTCATCCTTGATCATCATGATAGATTCAATTTAGTTGCATATCAATGTGCAAAGGAGTTTCACTGAAGATAGAGTTCTCAGTGACAACATATTTACAAAGTCTTGGTTTGCATTGGCCTAATTACTATTGTGTTATTAGTTGATTGATGTGTGTAGGTTACATAAGAGAGTGGGCCATACCTCTAATATTGAAGAGTAGTTTCACTTAGAACTCAACTGAGAACAGAGGCCTTGTAGCCATTCATAGAACATAAATATTTGCATAAGTTAGAGAAACAAATATCAGAAATCTAATTCCATAAAGATTTTTTGTTGATGAAGCAAAGTGGTTTTAGGTCTAATTCCATGGAGGACCATAGTCGTGAGATCCAGAGGAAAGTGCATGAGGTTTAACCCTTTGAAAGTGCACAGGAGAGTGGACTTTTGTGAAGTCCCAAAGTTTCGAAGTTATCGAAATTGTCCATCGTCAAAGGACATGTGGCAACAGATCTGGGAGTTCGAGGATTCAGACCTCAGAAGATTTGCAAGGAGCAGAGGCGAATACCCGAGGATCTGGGAGCCACAACAATCCTAGCTGTCCATCGAGAAGGGACACGTGGCGAGATATCACCATTTCACTGACTCCCAACTCGGGAAGTCAGAGATATGAGTCGTGAGAACTCGCGAAGTCCAAGTTCACGATTTGATCGCAATCGTCGATCAAAGGGAGGGCGTGGACTGTTGATTGTCCAAGGAGATATTGGGGATTAGGAGAAGGGAGGTGAGCGGTCCTCCAACTTCGTGAAACGTGAAGTCTCGATTCCCGAAGANCCCGAAATGCTTGAGGGTTGGGCCCTGAGTCATAACGGGGGGGTCACATGGGTAGAGATTAAGGAACGAAGCTAGCGTTGGGATAGGCTCTTAGTTTGTGAGTCGGGTGAGTCAAGGTTGGCTCATATGTGAATACCCGATGACAGAAGTCATGAAGCGCCTTTTAGTTAGGCTTGTGGTCATGGATAGTGGTCATGTGGAGGAGGCTTGTGCCTAGTGCTTGTTCGCGCGGGACAACAAAAACAAAAATTTAGAGGCTTTACACTATAGTAGATCCTTTAAAGGGGCAGGTGTGTTACATCTTCATCCATCTCTCTATGATATGTGTCAATCCACACCATCTTTGTTGTCAACTATATCCTTTATGCCATCATTGGCATCAACCTTCTTAGAATCTTCATCCTTTTTCTTGCCTTCTAGGCATTATTGTCATTGATGATGACCTTCCCCTTCATCGTCAATGACCTCTTGTTGTCAATGAATTTTTTGTTCATTGTCGACAACTTCTCTCTTCATTGATGACCTTTCTCTTTGCCATTGTTGGAGGGGCATAGTCAACTAGTCGATTGGGCCAAAGGTTTGACCAATGTAAAGAATAAGTTGACTATGAAGATCAATCGACTATGCAGTTGGGTTGGTCAACTGATCAAGGTAGTTATTGAAGTTGCAACTACCTTCTTCTATTTTAAATGTATAAATAGACCTGCATCTGTAATGCAAATGTCATTGTTGATGATAATATAATAACAAATACTACTTGTTGTTGGTTCCACCATCACTCTCTTCTCTTCTTCCATGTATATATGCATGCATGCATAATATTGTGTTGTATATCATGGTTTGATGATTGCATTGTTGGTAACTGCTTACTATGTAATCCCAGCTTAGATTACAACATTGGTTTCATTTCCAATAGTATATGATCTAGCTCTATAGATTAGTTACATGCATGCATAAATGTTGAGTGTTGGGAATATTTGTGAATAGTGGCAAAGGAAATTGGAAAACTACTTGAAAATATATGTTAGGAGGAACTGACTAACACTTGCATAAGAGAGGGTATAGTTTTTCACATAGAATCATGAAAGATTCCTAGAAGCAATCCCAGAAGAGATAAATAAAATTGTCAACAATGTTGCATGCATAATCAAACATAAATACAGAGAATTTTTGTCTAAGCTAATCAACGATGGTTGAGCTAACCTGTATGAATGGGTCGAGAAAATTTTTGAGGAAATCTGTGAAGAATAAACGGTCTAAGAACACACATCGTTAGAGAACATCAAGAAAATATTTTACAACAACATGCATGATAGTTTCCTTTGCACGATGTTGACTTTGTTGCATAAGTTCCTCATCAACAAATATGTTGGTTACATTATCAAATCACGATCCCCTATGAATACACCAATCAATTCTGACCGAAAAAAGAAATAAGAGGAGTGGGAGTACTTCCTAAGAAAATGAAGATGGATGCAAGGATCTCCCTTGTCAACCAAGAGTAAAAATCGAGGTTGGTGATGTGTATGTTTTAATCCCTTACAATATATCAATTCACACATAGATTCTTTATAAAACAAAAAGAAAACAATAACATTCACACACAATAATACAAAATTTACCATGGAAACTCTTAACTAGGAAAACCAACAAAATGTTTAGAGCCACAATTTTAAATTTCATTGTATTAACTTCACCATTTACAAATACAATATATATGATTTTTTGGCATCCAAAACCCTAATCCATCAACTTGGAATACATTACAACCTTAATTCCTTAACTAGAATTAGAAAACTATGGGCCAGAAAACTGTGTGTCAAAATAGAACAAAAATCCAACCATTTTTTTTTTTTGGGGTTCCTCCCCTGAATCCCCGAGTAGGAGGGGCCTACCGCCTCCCTATGACCCCCTCATTATGTCTGACGCAATGTACAATGAATGGGGATAATCATGCAAATAATATAACATATACCCAACAATGAAGCAATATTAGGCTATAAGATTAAGAAGCTTTATCTTATAGATGATATAGGTCATAAAATAGTTTTGGTCAAGATGAATACATGAGTGTCATTAGGATTCATCTCATCCTTACGACTGAATAACAGTATAAAAAAAGGATGGAAATTGTATGTAGTAACAACTATGAACACAAAGGAGGGTACAATGAGTTTAGAACAATATTTAGTGTTGTCAAAGTTTTGATATGTGTTTTCAGAAGAATTACTTAGATTACCGCCTAAGAGAGAACTAGAGTTCACAATTGAATTTTAAACCAGGAATTGAACCTATTTCAAAGGATCCTTATTGTATGATGACTCTAGAGTTATGAGAGTTGCAGATGCAGCTCCAAGAACTTCTAGATTTTGGATTTATACGTTCTAGTATATCACCGTGGGGAGCACTTGTGATATTCATAGAGAAGAAAGATGGATCATGGACACTTTGCATCAACTATCAATAGGTAAACAAAGTGACGATAAAGTATAAATATCAAGTACCTAGAATTAAGGATTTATTTGATTAAATGAAATGAGCTAAAGTATTTTATGAGATAGATTTAAGATTGAGATATAATCAATTGAGAATAAAGGAGGGAGATATTCCTAATACTTCATTTAAGACATGGTTTAAACATTATGAATTTGCAGTATTACCCTTCGGATTAACCAATGCACCAAGATCATTTATGAGTTTAATGAATAAAGTATTTCGAAAATACCTTGACAAGTTAGTGCAAGTGTTTTTGGATGACATTTTGATATACTCTTGTACATTGGAAGAGCATGAAGAACATCTAATACAAGTATTACGATGTCTTAGAGAGCATAATTTATATGGAAAGCTTTATAAATGCTTGTTTTATGAGTCAATGTTTCACTGCTTGGGACATATAATTTCTGGAGAAGGAATCATGGTAGACCAGAAGAAGATAGAAGTAATTATGGAATGAATAGTGCCTATTGTTGTACATGAAATATGTAGTTTTGTGGGTTTGGATGGATATTAAAAAAGGTTTGTAGAAGTATTTTTGAAAATCACAAATCCTATCACTGAATTATAGAAAAATAATAAGAAATTTATATGGATAGAACAATGTGAAGAATCATTTCAAAAGCTTAATGAATTATTGACAACGGATCCTATTTTGAAAGTACCAGATATGAATCAATATTTCCTAGTATGTATGGATGCATTGAAGGAAGGATTGGGTGGAGTATTAATGTAGGAAGGTAGGGTGATTGCCTACGCTTCATGAAAGCTTTGACCACATGAAGAAAATTGTGTGGTGCATGATTTGTAACTTGTAACAATAGTTCATGCATTAAGAATTTGGAGGAATTATCTAATTGGAAGGAAATTTGACTTGAAAGTAGAGCATCATGGACTTCAATACATATTTATGCAGAGTAATTTGAATGCTAGATCGAGGCTCGGTGGTCAAAATTACTAAGTGATTATGATTTCAAAATATCATACATTAAAGGAATATTAAATAGAGTGGTGGATGCTCTAAGTCACATGCCACATGTATTCTCAACTATGCCATTAAAGATGAATTTATGAGAAAAAATATTGAAGATACAATTAAAATATGAATGATATGAATAAATTAAATTGGAGCTAGAAAATGAAGTAATGGGAGTTATGAAATATGAAGCATATACTTTGGATGACAATGGATTTATGATTTTACAAAAGGATATATGTACCACCAAATGATTAAATTCACAATTTGATACTAAACTAAGCTCATAGAGCAATTTATATGGCTCATCCATGAGTCAAGAAAATGAATGCAAACATAAAACCATTATTCTTTTGGAAAGAAAGGAACAAGGATATAGTTTATTTTGCAACTAGATGTCTTGAGTGTCAACAAGTGAAGGATAAATATCAACATCCAACATGATTGTTACAACCGTAAGTGATACCAAAGTCAAAATGGGAAGTGATTTCGATGGATTTCATTGTTGGATTACCTATGGCATTGAGGAGACACAATTCTATATGTTTGGTAGTAGACACTTTGACCAAAAGTGCACACTTTATCCCAATAAAGATTACTTATCAAGCACCAAAGATTATAAGAGTGTTTTTCAATGAGATAGTAAAATTACATGGAATTCCAAAAAAGATAATATCGGATAAAGGGTTAGTATTTATGGGAAGACTTTCGACGAGTTTCCAAGAAGCATTGGGAACACAACTTAATTTTAGTACATCATACCACCCAGAAACTGATGGATAGACCAAAATATTATATCAAAGATTAGAAGATATGTTACGTATGTATGTGATGGATTAAAAAAAATGTTTGGAAGAATTTTTTACCTCTTGTTGAATTTGCATATAATAATAGTTATCAAAGTTTGATAAAGATGGAACCATTTGAATTCTTGTACATAAGACTGTGTAGACCACCTCTTAGTTGAGATAGGATAGAGAACAAAATTCTGGTTGGAGTGGAAGTAATACAGGAAATGGAAGAACAAATGAAGATAATTAAAGGACAATTAAAAGAAGTGCAAGACAAATAGAAGAATTATGTGGATAGACATATAGTTGATAAAGAATATAAAGTTGGAGATAAGATATTCTTGCGAGTGAGACCACACAAGAGTTGTCATGTCCCCATTTGTGGGATTCCCTGTTATACAGTTGGAGATGACTTACAGGGTTTGTGTAAGCCATGATCGTAGGAGTAAAATTAGGATAACAGTGAGCTCTGGAAATTTGGAGGAGTTATATGGGCTCCAGGCTAATCCATTCACCAACTTTCATCATCAAGATCATTTCCACATTGTTCGCTCTTGGTTCCATGGCATTCTGATTATTTTCATAATTTTGGGTTATTATTGAGAATACTTTAATTAAATACACTTAAGGGATTATTTGGATCATATTTTCTGAGCAGATACCTTCGTGCAATAGCTCGCTGGAATCGGGACAAAAATATCTAAAGGTTGGGATGATGAGAAAGGGACTCTGATGTTTGGGAATGTCTTGAAAAAACAATTAATCACTTTTCGACATTAAAAAGAGTTATAAAAATGGGTGTTTAAGGGATTTAAAGTTTATAAAAGTCACTTTACTTTATTAAAAGGGTAAAAGGGTCCAAAAAAGGGTCAACGATGAGATAAAAGGAAAATGAGTGTGCTTTCCCTCATTATGCATATGATATTTTCTAAAAAAATGAATTGAGAGAGCTCTTGTGGCTTTGGCTCTTTGGGATAAAAACCCTAGAGAGATTGGAAGATTGGTTTCAGTGGTGAAACTATCCACCCTAGCTGGTCATTGAGAAGAGATCAAATAGATCTTGTTCTTGTGCTTCATTGTGGCGGAGTTCATCCTTTGGTCGTTGAGTATTTCATCTTTGGCAGTGAAGTTTTATTATCTGTGGTTGGGTTTTATCATTTGGCAGTTGAGTATTACTCATTTGTGGTTGAGTTATCTTACAAGAAAACCAATTTTAGCCTTTGGAGGGCGATCTTGTGGTGTTGGGCGAATTTCTTATCAAGGGGGTTGAGTTACCATTGTTGGGGGTCGATTTCCATTATGAGAATTGAGTTATTTTCTTGTGGACCGAGTTTAATCATTGTGGGATCGATTTTCTAATGGTTGGGCCGAGTTATATCTACTGAAGTTGTCTCTTTCTTGCTGGGATGAATTTTGTTTATTGTTGGGCCAAGTCTTGTTGTAGAGGGGTTGATTTATTATTAGGGAGGTTGAGTATTATATCACAGTTGGGTTCTAGGAAGTAAAGACCATTTTTACAACAGTGTATTGGTGGTTTATTTATTGTTACAACCCCTTTCCTATCAACAGTCTATACCTCTAGCGACAATGTATCTCAAGCATAAAACCATGAGTTATTGCTGATAATAAATAAGTTTATTTTCTGCTATGTTTCTATTTTCTACTAGCTATGAGTTATGATCCAATTTTATGCTTGATGTCACATATATTTATTGTATTGAAGAAAACATTTGGCACACATAAAACCTATGTAATCCACCCAAAAACTTAGGAAACCAACCCAAAAATACCATAATAGTAAATAGGGGTGTCAAATCGTGAAAAGGAACCTACTCCCTAAGTGTTTGACAAAATTCTTCCCACAAAAACACTCATAAATTGCTAGAACAATGAAATGAGAGTCTATCATCAAAGTGTTTGATGAAATGTCTACACTACTAAACTAAGAAAAGCCAAAATATTTAGCGAGGACATTACAGTGGTATCATAGCTTGTGATCCTCCTAGCCCATGAGGGTATACAAGGTTGGATATGGCAAACAATCAAAACAATGTAGGGAACAATGGAGCTAGTGGTTCAAAATGGCCTGTGATTTCCCCATTTTGGATTCCCTTTCCCTACAATCAAAGGCGACCTTATGAGTTTATGTCAACCTGAACATAGGAGTAAAATGAGGATAACATTGAAATCAGGAAATTTGGAGGATTTATATGGGCCAAAGGTTAGTCCATTCACCATCTTTCATCATTAGGATCATTTACGCATAGTTCACTCTTGGTTACATGGCATTCCGATGATTTCCATAATTTTGGGTTATTATTGAGCATACTTTAATTAAATACATTGAAGGTGTTATTTGGATCATATTACCTGAGGGGATACCTTTATGCAATAGCTCGTTGTAACCGAGACATAAATATCTAAGGTTGGGATGATGTGAAAGGGACTTCGACATCCGAGAATGTCTTAAAAACTAATTAATCAAGTTCTAGCATTAAAAAAAGTTATAAAAAGGGGTGTTTAAGTGACTTAAAGTTTATAAAAGTCACTTTAACTTTATCAAAAGGGTAAAAGGGTCCCAAAAAGGGTCAACGAGGAGATAAAAGGAAAATTAGGGCACTTTCTCTCATTATGCATATTGTTATTTTCTAAAATGAAATTGAGAGAGCTCTTGTGGATTTGGCTCTTGGGACAAAACCCCTAGAGAGTTTGGAATATTGGTTTCGGTGGTGAGACCATCCACCCTAATTGGTCAAAGGGAGGAGATCATACAGATTTCCCCAGTGTGCTTCATTGTGATAGAGTTTTTCATCTTGGCGGTGAAGTTTTCTTCATGTGTGGTTGAGTTTTATCTTGTGGCGACTGAGTCCTAGTTTTGTGGCTGCATTTTTGGTGTATGGGAAACATCCTCTTAGTGTGGGACGAGTTTATTCATGTTGGGTGAGTTATTGTGTGAAGGTGGGTGATTTCTCATTGTGTTGGGCGATTTTCTGAGAAGAGGGGTCGTGTTTCCCTTGTGAGAGGTCGTGTTCCTATGCCGGAGGACGAGTTTCCTCTCTTGAGGAAAGTATTATTTGTTGGGGGCGTTTCTTTGGAAGAGGGTCAAATTATGTGCTGCATGGGGTCACATTCTTTTTCTTGGGGTTGAATAAACCAAGTGTGGATTGATATTGATCAAAGGAGGAGTCAATTCTCACATCTGGGGTGAGTATTTGTTGTTGAGATGTTTTCTTGGTAAGAGGATTAATTTATTTGTTGTTGGGGGACATTACAAGAGCTCAATTAAATTTGGAAAATGAGATAAGTTGTTGCCATGATATGTGGAACCATTTGAAATTATTGAAAGAAAAAGATCGGTTTCTTATTATCTTGCATTGCCATCATCATTAGATTGTACACATGGTGTTTTTCATGTGTATGTGTTACGTCGTTATATTTGTTATCCTTCCCTTGTGTTGGCAGCCATTTCACATTTTTATCCTATCCTTATAAGTTGCCTACACAAGTGTTTTGGAACCCTTGATTTTCATCGCAATCCTTGAATAAAAAACACTATTATTTCGTGCATCTGCACACCTGCCTTTGTTCTCGTTTTCACGACTGCAAGCGTGAAAACTTTGATTTCGAAGTCACGTCAATGGCATTAAAATCGTCACTGGATTATTATGGTTACTCTTGTTTATGTGGTCAATTCATTTCTAATTCAATTATGATCATACAGTTGGCAAGACACCAAAACCTTTACTCATTTAGTATTTTTTTGTTGCTGTTAATATGACTTCGTTTTTATAAGATTGTGATGGTATTCTAATGAGTGTGATTGAGTCCTTCATTCAATGGTGGTTCGATGTTCTATTGTTTTTTATTGAATTCAATGAGTTCATAACAACGCATTGATATTGTGATTAGATCCTTAATGCAATGGTTGCATACAAAGCATATGTTTTATGATTGAATCCTTGGTGCTATATTCGAAGCATTATTTTGGTTTTAAAATCATCAAACACTATTGTTGTGCAAATATTCGGGTCGACTCATCATAGTTTTCAATGGTTGTTTTATTAGCATTGTTTTAACATACACCACCAGTGATTTACGCCGTCGATTGTACATTTTGATATGGATTTTTTGCATGGGTCTATTTCGTTCCACCACCCTCGCACACTTAGGTATTAATGCCTGCCTTCTCTCTCAGGTTACCTCTGTTGGTTTTTGGGGAAATCTCTGAGCATTCGATCCTGCGTATACCCTGTCCAAACCCTCGTCCATTTACCATGCTCACTGTGTGTTCTCTCCTGGCTCCCGTAGGGCGAATTTAACCCCCATGGTGTTTAGAGTCAGTTTTGGTTTGATAGTGCCAGAGGAGACTGCTTAGGCTAACCCTGTAATTGCCTCCCAGAGACACGTTTTTGCGTGAGCAATTCTGGGCAAACGGTTTTGAATCCGATCAAACCCTTGAAAACCCAGAACCAAAATTAGCCCTTTACCTTCATCGCGAGCGATTTCCCTAGAAATTGGTTTATTACAAAGTTATAGCTCGTGTTTTACAGGTCAATTTTCAGATTCTCTCTGTGGCTGTAAGGTGCGCTTTGGGTCTGTGTGCATTTTTTGGAATGTTTATTACTTCTCCAGACCTGGGCCTCAGAACCCCTTCCACCCGTCTAACCTTGTGCCTCAACCTCCTGTTGAAACCCTTGATCAATCCAAAGATTTTTCAAGCAGTCTGTCAGCAAGTTGAAAGACAACGGGCTCTGTTCTCTTTAAGATGTTGAGGCAGCTATGACATTTTGTTAACTCAAAGATAACCTGACCAAATTGTTTTCCTACTGCCCAGGTATGTATTTCAACATCGATTTTTAATGATTTTGTTTGAATTAGCTGATTGTGTTTGCCCCGAATTAGTTCTGTTTGTTTGAATAGATTCAAAAACAATTTTGTTTTGATTTGAATGGATGATTTCGTTTTGAATTATGATTGCATTGGATCTATACAAAAAATTTCGTTAGGATCAACATATACTATTTTGTTTACATGGATCCATTTGTTAAAATCTAATATAGATATGTTTTGATTGAACCAATTTAACACGATTTTATTGTTCTCAGATTAGTATACGATTGAATTGTTTCCGAGTTAGTTTGATTCAAGTTCTGTTTGGTTTGATTTTGAAATGATTTTGTACGTTTGAATTAGCATAATCGTTTGTATGAGTTGGATTAGTATCAAAGAAAGATTCGATATGGCTCTGTTAGTTTGGATTTAAAAAATGATTTTGTTGAGTGTTGGATTGACATATTATGTCTATATTGAATTCTTACCAGAGGTTTGCTTGATATTCGTTTTGGGTCTGTTTCGATTGAAATAGATTCAAACATGATTTCGTTTGCTCTCAATTAGCATAGAAGTTTTGGTTTAAATGATTCGCTTTGTTTTAAAATAGCAATTAAAGATTTGTTTAATAGTTCAAATATATTTCTGTTAGTTTTAGTTTGATTTAAAACGGTTTTGTGTTCAAATTAGACCAGCTACAGAATCGTAAGATTCTGTTAGCTAGTCATAAAAGTTGGATTTTTTTATGGTTTTACAACTGAACATTGTCTAAACTTTTTTATTCTTGTCCACTTTCAGGTGCATATGAATTTCAATGGCAAATTGGACATGCTACGACAGTTTAGAACATGCTGTTTGTGATATAGTTTTGGTTTTAAGTTGTTAGCCAGAGGCAGAAATAGAGACTTGGGAGATTGTTCCCAGATTTTTTGTAATCTATTTTTGATAATTCCCACAGGGATGTTTTACCCTGTGGTCTTTAAATACTTGTTATTTTTTGTAATGAACCGATGGATTCTTGGGAGAACAAGACTATGGATTTATGATGATACAAACTCAAATGGAAGTGGATCTTTTGTAACAACTTTAGCTTTCAATTTATCGTACTTTCGTTCAGGTTTTGTGCATTTCAATTTGTGATTAAGTCATTGACTACTTTAGATATCAAGACTTATTACATGTTAATGCGTTATGATTTAAATTATGTCCATGTCTTATGTATCTCAATTTTAATACAACAATTACTCAGTTTCGATTTAATGAATAAAGGTTTATCTTCTTCGTTAAATGAATCATCTTGTGCAAATCTTCGCATATGGGTTTATCTAATTGTGATGGTTTGTAAATTATAATATTGCTGTCATTTTATGTCTTGTTTGTTCTGTCATTGATATTCAAAAGAGTACTGCTGCTTCCTGTTTACAAAAAGCTTGTGGAAAATCTGGTGCGGGTTTCCTCCCATCAAACAGC
>JASDQU010439861.1:7369-28330 GCA_032191745.1 Picea mariana | reverse complement strand
TAAAATTATAAAAATAAAAAAACAATAGTTTTGCTGTCATAGGACAATTTACAAATGATTTTAGGAGGTTTTCATTTAAAATCCGTAATCTGTAAATATCGTACATTTGTGATCAAAATTTAATTGTGTCGATAGCTGAACATTTGATTTCATAGAATTATTATTGTATAATATTAGACAATAGACTGTATATATGTATTTCATATTTGTTTATTAGTTTTCTTTAATTGTTGTTTTCATTTAGATTAGTTCATTTAGTTAGTTTTCTTTCATTTTCTTAATACTTAGATCGGCCAACGGAGCCGCTAAACCCGTCGGGGTGGATCATCCCAAACGGCTTGGGTTATTTAGACAACCCCGGACCGGATCCACTCCTCTAGTTGGCGAGCGTTCATTTTCGCCCGTCAACACCTTGTGATTGATTTGAGTTATTTGTAGATGTTAGATGAGGGGGATTTGATGGCCGAACCCATCAACATTTTGGACCAACAAACTCAATAAATTCGCCATTGTTTGGTAGATCAAGTAAAGGTCTAGTGGGATAACTATAGTCCCAATTCTGCTACTTGGGAGGATGTAACTGAAATGTGTCAACAATTTCCATACTTATTCTAGAACTTCAAGATAAAGTTTCTTGAAGAGGGAGTGTATGTAGTGCCCCATTTATTCCATGTGATTTTCCATCTGGATTTCCATTGTAGAGTAGATAGGTTCTAGTGATCATTTACATGTTTCCATTTTATGTTTTCCATCTTATGCATTACTCTATATAGATCTTGGATATTCATGATAGGTTGATTCAAAACCTATGCATGTTTCCAAAATCTAACTAATATTATATTAGTTATGTCCCTAAAAACATATTTGTCGAGAAGTTTATTATTTTGGATAATACTATTATAGATCAATAATATTTTTGGAAAGGATTGATGTCAAGTTATGGAGATGGGGTCTCTATTATTGGGGTATTTATGTTATTAGAGACTTTCCATGCTTTTAGTTATAAATTTCCAATATATATTTTGACACAAGTGATTGAAATGGGTCCCTAATATACATCTAGGGACTTGTATCAACCATACATACATGACTTTCCCTATTGTTTATCTCTTCTATCGATAAATACCAATGTAAGGAAACATGGACATCCAAAATAACATCTTAATTCCATGAAAAATCAAAATGGATCGACTAATGATTCATAAGGGAATCACATGCTCATTCTCATCAATAAATTATACATTACTACTCAACAAATTTATTTGTATTATACTCTACTTGGCCACATTCAAACTTTGGTAGGAAAGCCAATGGGTCTTGACCCTTTGCTATTTTAATCCTTCATATCTCCATTTTAGCCAACTTTATCTTTCTTATCTCTATCAAGGCCAATTTCCCATATTGTTCAACTCTATCTTCATCTCTCCATTTGGACTAGCATCCCATCTAGGTTATCACTAATTTCCATCATCTCATTTGGCCAACAACCTAATATTTCCTTCTAGTTATCCTCTTCTTCTCTTACCTGATTGTCTTTTTGTGACCTTTGATATTATTCCACAACCCTTGCTCTTCTTCCATTAGTGTAGTGTTGTAATGATCTTCCCTCTAATATTTGGTTGCCATGTGTGTCGTGGCTCTGTCATTTCTTGTCCTTTTACCCATTTTTAGCTTTATATTCTTCTCCATCTACATCAATTTGTATTCTTATATTGTTTTTCTTGTGTCTTCTTTGTCAACATTGTACACACCATTTTTATCATCGTCATTGATATTTATTTTGTCACCATTTTCCACAAAATATTTGTCGTTGTTATCAAGACTTCCTATGTCATCTTAATCCATCTCTTTGTCATTGATGTTAATCCACACCATCTTTATTATCGTCAATGTCCCCTGTGTCATCATTATCATTATCCTTCTTGGCATTATCACCATCTTCCTTCTTGGAATTGTTGTTGACTACAAACTCCTCGCTATTAGTGACGATCTTCCCCTTCATTTTCAATGATCTCTTGTTGTTAGTGAGATTTATATCTGGTGTTGATGGCCTATCTCTGTCAATGATTTCTATCTTTGTTGTTGATGACTCTTATTGTCCATGACCTATCTCCATCCACAATTATCGTCGTTGATGACCTTTCTATGTGGTGGGAAACCTATTTTAGTTGATGAGTCCCTCATTGTTTGTAACATATGGGTGAATGTTAGGTCCTTACGGTTACAACCTAGGGATTAATGTGAACTAAGGATATGATGAACATTAGGGAAGGATTTGGAGAATCTTAAGGCACATCACCTAGGATTTTCTTAGGTAAATAGTTCCAGGAATTTTCACCACCAGAAGAGGGGACATGTCATGTTGAAATGAAGGAAATTAATTTTCAAGTTCATGGACAATGTTGTGTTGATATGTCATGTCTTGTGCTTTTGAAAAAGAGTAGTGTCCTTATGAGTAGATTTGTCACTATCATTTCTCTTCAAGACACAATGATTTTCTAAGTTATGGGTCTCAACCTTATGGTCTTATTTATATGGGGATTGGCTTATGTGTGTACCAAATAGAGTTTCCCAACCCAACAAGGTGGTTTTTCCTTGTTGTAACAAAAATATTCTTTCCAATTGCTTTACTTTACATGAAAAGTCAAGAGGAAGAGAGAGAGGGAGAATTCTTCACTTGCATAAATCTACCAAAGGTCTTACTCATTGGACTGAGCTAGAGGAGTAGGGGTTGAGATCATAAACCATTTTGAAATGACATGGAAAACAACCAAAAAATAGAAAACCATGTCCTTTGGATGGCAAAGATGATTAGCTCTCTAAACTATGAAATTTAATAACTTAAAACCCTAGCTTGAATTGCTTGTAAGAAGCCCCAAATACAAAAACAAATTCTTCTTAGTATGCAAATGAAATGATAAAATACTAAGAACACACATAAATACTTAGATTTATGGGGGTGAAAGTATTTATTATATAGATTGAAATAAAGAGGAATATAATGTAGATTTATACCTATGGAGAGGGGGATTTCTAATCATCCTTTAGGGTTCAACCTGTTTTTGGGATTCACCTATTCCTCAACCTTCAATCAACAATTTCCCCTCCTTTTGCAATGGGAAAAGGAGGACAAAACACTTAGTTTCCCACAAAAAATTGGAATCTTAACCTTACACTAAAAGATTCTTCTCACCACGGGGCATGATAACATTGCTCTTCCTCATATATGAATAATGGATACCCCAAGCCTAGCTCTGATAGAGTTTGGAAGGCCTCTTGGGGTGCTTCTCCATCCTCTTTGCAACCTTTTAGGTGTCTCCTACCAAAATGATCGAAAGAAAGGAACTCTTTCATGTGAGACAAGTGGCATATAAGCTGCTTTGGCACTCTAAAGGCTTCCACATTGGTTTTGAGGCTTTACTAGTATGCCATGCTAGTATTAATCCAAAACCACCATGATACCTTACTGGTAGGTCCAACTTAGGGTTTATTGAGTTTTTTTATACTTAGGTGGTTAAACTAATCATTTTTTCCATTTTTGTAACATCGAAGTTACTACATAGGTCCTACACCTCTAGTCTTAGAGTGAGAAGGGACTAATGGTGTCCTTAATGTTGTATAACTATCCAAAACACTAGATGGTGCAAGATGGCCCATCCTATGTGCTAACATATGCCCCTTGATATATGACTATAGGAGGGTAATATATAGAAATAATACATCATGTTTTTTTCTTTAAATTCAAGGACTTATGAGTGTTGAGAGAGGACACCGACCTTTGGAAAGAATAAATTAGGAAACTTGAAACCAAAGTACAAATAAAATATATTATATTTATTTTATGATTTAGGCATCCCCATGTTCATGTATGAGTAAAATCAATTACATAATGGTGGATTACTGGCTTAAAAATGTGGGAAGGCCACATCCAAGTAGTACAATATATAAAATGTGTCACTGATTCATTTTTTCTAGACATTAATGGTATCACACAACCAAGATGGATTGAAAAATTTAAGGAGTATGAAAATTCACTATTGAAAAGGGTCCTTTAGGAAAGTAGGAAACTTTAGCTAATATGTTGAGATCCAAGATAGTGGCTCCAATACTAGATGGAAATGAACAATAATTGTCCGCGGTATTTGGTTAAACATGGAACTCCAACACCACTAAGTAAAATACTCTCCATGTGAAAAGGAATTGAGGTCAAACATGGGAGAAACCATCTGGTTAGAGATTAATGATGAAAATGCCTAATAGAATCAAGGTGGCCCATTGACGATGAAAATGGGTACCAAGGTGCTAGTATGATCGTAATAGTGCGAATAAATGATATGAAATTGAACAATGAAAGGAATTATTCAGTTAGAGAGGAATGGTAATTATCCACTACCAAATGTGAGGAAATCTACCCATGAGGAAAATGGACAACAAGGTACTAAGGCCTCTAAATATATATCCTATAGAAAATGTATGCTAGTCAATAAGAGAATATTTTTTGGAAGAAAGACAATGGGCAATCCTTTTGGCTAGCACAATGAAAGAAGATATCAAATGAATTATTTAAGACACATACCTAAATCAAAAGAATTTATTAAACATAGGGAGTGTGACGTAAGGTTTTACTTGAAATAGAGAGACATGAAAAATGAATAAAGATTGAGATGGGAAACAACCACTTCAATCAAATCATGGAAAATGACACAATTAGATATGGATTTGAAGGTGAGTAATGATAATCAAAGTGAGGAAACATAAACTTCATTTTGACAGTTGCGTGGGGCTTGAAAAAACTCAATGACCATGGTGTTTGGTGGATGTACATAAATGGTTGATTCTATACAGATGTTTCAGTCAAGGGTGAAACCAACTACTACCCAAATTTCTGATGAAAGACTATAAACCAATAGTATATGATGGTACACATATGAGGTAGGTGCATTTGTGTAAGCAATTGGAGCTAGGTGCATTTATGCAAGAAATTAGTTATGCGGGGAACAAAGTGTAAAAAACAAACAATGGCACAACAAATGGGTAACAACATAAGAACACCTAGACATGGGAATCTTTAGTGGAAATGGTTTCCATGCATGTGGTGCGGAAAACACCAAAAACATGGTCGCTGGTAAGAAACTACCCAATGAATGAGTAGTAGCCCTTATGCACATGACTAGAAAGAGATGAAAATGAGAATGAGGCTTATAATGAAAACTCGAGTTAGAAGGGCTATCAAATCAATGGAACAAAATCAGGATGGGTGCCAAAGGAAAAGAGGTGCTACACTAGGGAAACCCATCATAGGAAGTAAATGTCAGAGGATGTGGGAAAAGGGGCAAGAAGGGGTAACATACCAACGTCCGATAGGGTAGATCCTATGGTAATTTGAATAATAAAATTTTTAGATGCAATAATTTCAAGGGAGGGATTAATCCTAGATTATCAATTGAAGATATACCTTACTGAGCCAATCATGGGTAGGAGAATGATCCAAAGGTACCAAAATATCTATTTCAAAGTCTGGTATCCATGAAATGGAAATTGTAAAATTTTTCTAGACTCATCGTGAGCTATGTAATTCATGGAAGTAACCACATCATGTGATAGACAAATTCATGGTATTTGACTTGAAAAGGTCATCCAATTTTTTCTCATAAAGTGTAAGATGTAGTGTTGGAAAAAGAGGAAATATGTCATTAGTTTATGGTAGGGAAAGGTGGTCTAGTTTATCCTCCTCAAGTGCAAAGGGTAGTGCTACTTTGGAGGATATGTAACAATGAAAATCACTAGAGAGAATGGAGTCTATGAGAATGGTAGTGGAATTGTTGGGCTTAGAAAGATAATAAATAGGATAAACCAAGTTGGAGATCATCCAAAGGACTATCTAAGGAAGTCATGGCCTCTAAGATTTTTTTTTCATCATGAAAGTTCATGGTTGAAGATTCCATGGAACTTTCACACCCGCATAAAGGAATTGGCTCTATTAGTGCGAAGGGAGAATTTTCATTTTCAATCTCCAAGCCTCAAAGTCATAAGAAGGATTCAAAGATTGATACTCGATAGGAGTGGATATTGCATAAATGGTAGAGGTCGCCACACAATTCATTTGCAAGAGGGGTTTGTCCAACCAATTGACATCAAAAAAATGCAAATGGGCCATTGTAGTTGAGATAATTATCTTGGTCAAAGGTGGTTGAGGATCACAGTTTGAGAGATAATCTATGGCGACTATGCATCCTTCAAGTAGAAACATCATAAAAATAAGACACCATTTCTTTCATGGAATACATGTAATCACGTTGAAATACCAATTTACAATTAACAAGGGTTCATTAAAGTTACATCGACTAAGTTGGTCTTTTCACCTAACTAGATTGGTTGTTTAGTCACAATAGTTATCGGTTCACACAGTCTACCATCAAAGGCCCATAATTTAGTTATCTATAGAATGTCAGTGGGACAACCAATATCTACCCAATAGACAAGGATATAGCACAAGTGTTGTGACCATGACTACATCAACTAAAATAGTCTTTCTACCTAACTGAATAGGAATTTTAGGTACAACTCCTATTGGTTCACAGAGTCTACTATCAAAGGCCCCAAATTTAGTTTTTTATGGAATGAGAGTGGGGGAATCAAATATCTACCAAAGAGACAAGGGAATAACATAGGTAAAGGCTCCTTCATCCACTATACATTGATAAAGTTTTAATTTATTAATGATGACCCTAATTTGGAAAGGGATGAAAGAATGAATACATGTCAATATAAGTTGGTTCTAATTAAAGGTAATGGCCTTAAAAACTAAAGGGTGCATGTTACTTCCATTTTCCTTACAATAAGAAGGTATAGTACACAATGGGCCACTAAAAGTGGAAGGGATGCCCCCTTGTTGGAGATTCCAACTTGGCAGTAAGGTGGATTTGTTGGGAGGACATGTCACTCTATTTGTGAGCAACCAAAGTAGAGGAATATGATGGAGCCTAAACATTAGAAACATTGGACTGATGTTGTGGGGTGGGTTTTTTCAATGTGGAAGAAGGATCTTAACTAAATTAATTGTTATTAGTGCACAATTTAGGAAGTTGTTGAAGCCTTGAACAAAGGTGAGTATAATGGCCAACTACTCCATAAATGGTGCAAGGGTGCTTAGTATTAACTCAATTGTTTTGTTTCTTCTTAGGTTGTGTTGGACCTTGGTTGGTAGTAGTATTTCCTCCATAATTAGGTTAAGTGCTCCCCTACCCTTGATTCCTTTTCTTAGTCTTGGGGTTTCTCTTCTTCTTCTTGGATGATCCAATGCCCAATTTTTACTAGACTTGTTATTACATATTTATGAGGGAAATCAAGATTTAGGGACGACCTGGTACTAGATGGATATGTTGTTGTGTGATTTAGGCTCTAAAAATCATTTGATATAATGTGATTACTTGACACCATATGATGTATTCAAAGTATGTGATTTATGAACATGTTGGGCTTCACTTGGATGTCATTGGATATTATGTACTTGTCTGTTGATTTTGAACTTGGCATAATGTTCACTGAATAACTAAAAATTATGAGATGCATTGGCTTGAATGACATTAATGGATGATCACATGCTGTGTGAGAATGGATTATTATATATTGTGGTATTACTAATTATTTGCCAAGTGTGACAAGCATGAATTAGAGGTTTATGGAATTCGAGAGTGAGTTGAGATACATGGACCCAAGATGGGTTTGAGAGATCAAAATTTCTTAATCTAGATGTTATGATATGCATGTATGATTATAATTTGCAATGCTATGTAATGTTCTATTCCTAAGTGTGCAAGAATAGAGGTTAGCATTGCTACCTAATGCTACACATGGGTAGGGATTGTAAGAAATAGGTGGGATAGGGGTTCCATAAGGGAGAGGTTGATATTCTTCCCACCTATTATAAATCCCCCCCATGTAGACTAGGTTGGGAGTATATATGTCCTCACCCAGAGGGTTGTACATTACCCTGAGTCTAGGCAATGAAGGTCTCTTATGAGGATGAATTGAGGGGTGCACAAGAAGTGTACATAGTCCTTATTCCTAAGTAGACTATGATCCTCTTACAAATGGTTAATGAGATTGAGTTAACATGGTCTCAACCTTAGGATATCATTCCCCCTCCATGTGAATATGTGCATATTCTTGAAGGGTTGGAGTGACCATGACCTCACACTTGGTATTGGTTGAGGGTTGGGTTAACTATGGCCTCACCCTTTGGTATTAGTTGGCTTATTGTTATAAAATAAAATATATCGAGTGCCTATTGTTTAGAAATATTATTCATATAGTTAGGAGTGCATTCATTTGAATAGAAATGATATTTATGAGTAAATATAATTAGCATTAATGTGCAAAAGCAGAAAGTGAAGAAAAGTAAAGTATATTTTCATTTAGAAACATCTGCATTAAAGCACTCACTTTTAGTTTAAAGATTCTATTTTATTAAAAATATGAATCATTATGTGCACACCCACACACACATGCGAGTGGGTGAATAATATGCATATAGGATAATTAAAAATAGGGAATTATGAATGAGTCACACTTTGCATGATGCATGAGAATTATAAAACAAGATGAGGGGTGGCCATGGGAGAAACCATTGTTTTATGGATGATTGATATGTTGCTAGACAATCCATGGAGAATTGGTGAAGATATGTTTGATTATACCAAGCTTTAATCAGACCATTGTTCTTCAATTATGGTGGGAATTCCACATCGCTTTTTGGAGAGTTGCACAATCTTGAGTGAAGGAGGTGGTTTTCCTTCACATATTTTCTATTAGTGAAGGAGGTGTTCATAACCTTCGTTATAGTCTTTACAAATCAAGGGTTCCAGGGGAAGAAGAGTACTTTCACATATTTGTTATTGGTGAAGGAGGTTTTCTATACCCTTCACCTATCCCTTCGTCATAGTCTCTACAACTCAAGGGTTCCAGGGGAAGAAGAGTACCCTTTGGATATGGAAGGTTGATCATGGTTGGCAAGGATGAACCATTGGAGCATAATCTTGGAGTGGGAGGATCTTCTTAGCCTTCATATGATATTTAATCAATTTTCATTTTTCATACAATTCTTTCATTGTCACTGGTTGTGTTCTCTTTGTATTCGCTTGGACTAGTTTAGAGTGGGCTCATGTAGACTTCAAGTAGAGGTGGAGCACTAGATTGACTGGTTAGACATTATCTTCTAGTTGTGACATCTTTAGGAGGTTGAGACATGGTATCACTTCATCTTTCATTGCCCCATCTAGTACTAGATTTAAGTGTGGTTCCATTGATTATTTAGGGAGTCACAAAACCTCTCGAGTTTCTTTAGGTACCTTGACCAAAGATTCTTGACCTCATACATGCAAGAGGCCCTCAAGATCTATTCCCATACTCTATAGTCACCTATGAAACCAACATACACTTGGATTATTGCTTAATTTTTTATGGTGTTCCCATTCGCTAGTGGCATTAAGAGATAGAATGATAGTGACCTCCCTTTAATTCTAAATGAGCGATGGCCCATGGGACCAATCTTATATCCCAAAAACCTGAGTGGCATTGTTGGTCCATATCCCCTACTAGCAGTTAGATGATATTTCCTAGGCCTAAGAAATGGGAAACCTCTCTTAGGAAACAACATAATACATAATCTAGATTGTCTTCTAGCTCTTCCTCCAGATGATATAGACTGTGTGTTGTGCATAATAAGAGTTGCTTGTGAAAACAATAAATGATCTCAATATTCTAAATATTACCTAGCCATTCTAGTGACTATCACTTGATTCTATACGTATATTCTTTTAAATTTAAATATGGTTCATGGATATCAATAATTATACAATCTATGTTTCTCCCTTCTAATAATTGTGAAAACATAATCATAATGGTGTTGATTATTCTAGTTGAGAACATGCTAGTAGTTTACTTTTGGTCAATATGGGAAAGTTATGTATATTTTGAAGGTTCATTTGAAATGGTGTCCTTAAGGATTAAGGGAAATATGTAACTCTTAATCCATATGTGAGCATTGGGTTCTCCAAGAATCAAGTCTTCCAAGAGTGAATAAAGCTAGGGTTCTGTGGTGGATTCCTAAATGTGTTTAATTGACATGTGTTGTGTGATCTTTTGCACTTTCTTATGATTATGATAGAATTAATGTACATGTAATAATGTGTTAATTAACATGTGCTACATTTGAATAAAGGAATGAACGCAAAAGGTAGAGAATGTAACCCTTCGTTGACACTAATAATAAAAGAAAAAAAAGAACTAGTCCCCTTTCAAGCAAACACACCTATTAAGGATGTAAATTTATGTGTTTGGTAACATATCATCAAATGTATATTATAGATGATTCCTAGTTATCAGTCTGTTTTGGAGTGGTAGCTAGATTTTCACCAAGTTGAGAAGAAGGATAGCAGACTAAGTTACTGTTTTGTGAAGAAAAGGGGTTCCTATTGAATTGGATTGAGGTAGAGAGCACCCAAACATGAATATATAAACTCATGTTGGGATGATTCGGGGTAGCCATGATGGTCTCACCACCATTTCTAGGTGATGGTAAAACAAATGGATTCCCATGTTGAGGGTTCCCTTGGTTTGCATTTCTAAAAATATTAGCCATTCTAGACTAAGGTAAGGCACTAAAAAGGTGTCAAACTTGAAGGGGTGAAAGTATTTCAAAGACAGTGGTTAAGTAACATACTATACTAAAGGGTGAAATCCTACTCATCACATGGTCAACTAAATATCTTAGGTCTAGCAAGGAAGAAGGCCAACTTAAACTAGACTACAATAACCAATTACCTTCAAAGGGAGGAGGTCAACTTAGCAGACTAGGATTGATTGAAACTAATTTGTAAAAGGTTGATTCAAAGTAAATGTTGATGAATCAATTAATTAATGAATTATTGAAAGTCTACTGAGGGAGTATGTGAACTTAATAGACTAAGAGTTCTTAGGATCAATCAAAACCAATGTGTGAAAAAAGTTAATTTAGAGAAAAGGTCAATGGATTAATTAATCGATTAATCTTTTGGTTCCTTAATATTAATTGAAAAACAAAAAACAAAACTCACCCCTATGACACACTAATAATGACTCGAGCAATTTGGACAAAGGAAGGGACCTTGCAAGGGGGATGGAATGTAATGTACCTAGGGAGGATAATATGGGGTCCTAGCCTAACCCCCTTAAGTCAATAGATAAGTTAATATCCCTAGGCACATTACATTCTATCTCCCTTCACATATTTTTATCTAACTACCAAGTGAGACTATTCTATAATTATGGCCACATTACATTCATTATCCCCCTTATATACCTCCCTAGGTACATTACAAAGGTATTTTGAGCTCTTCCCTTTACAACCATAATTTTAAAGAAACACTAGATAAACCCCTATAGTTTTTCATTATTCCAAATGCATAAGATGAAAAATTTGAAGTAAACATGCATACTAGGATTATTTAAGAAGCGTTATCAATATTAATATTATTTCAAAAGCATTATGAACAATTTTGTTGAGTTCTTGAACTTTGAATTTATAATGAAAATGAAATAAGCATACATAATAACTCTTTGTTTTTTAGTATAGGGACTTCTAGTAAGCATTGTATTATTAGTCCCTGTCGTAGGTATAGAGGGACTATAGCGATCAATAAATTGTTGACCTGGTATTAAATTGTGCATTGACCATAAATATTTCCATATTGTCTATTGTTGGAACAAGGGAAGTGAAAACATCTATTTTAATATAATAAAAAGTATCATGTTTGTCAAGATCTGATTGGACAATGGATTGGAGGTCTTATTGTCGCCTTCGCTATTCCCAATGTGAAATATGTTGGCATATCCAAAGTATTTGGTAGTATATGGTATTTTTGAATCATATATTTTATTATGCATTGGTCGAAGGTGGATTAATGCTAGAATTAGTTCGAATGTTTCCCTTAGCATTTTCTGCTCAGTAGAATACATTCTCTACCAAATTACTATGTGTGATTTTTTCTTTATTGTTGTGTGCTTCGAGAGAATAGGCCTTCCATGCTGCATATTTTCTTAAATGATTGCACATGCCTACGCCCTGTGACAGTCCTAACAGTCTTAACTGTTTACTTAACAACTCTACCAATATTAAATGTTTATTGTACAGATGTGTTGCGACACAGTTTCATTCATGGTCGACATCGTTGTTGGAGTGGTTGATCCTTGTTCGCTGCTTCATTCCATGATTCTGGTTCTTGCTTGATTCAACTTTTCAAAGTTGAGGTCCTTCACTTGCAGTTCAAGCTCTTCGTGGTTGTTCACTGGTTTGTTGTTCTTCAACTTTGCAAGTTGTTGGCCCTGTTGTTGCAGTTTGCAGTTTTTGGGGCTGAGCTCTTGTCATCCTTTGTTGATGGGTAAGTTTCCCTATTGTTGTTGTTTTTCAATGGTGGGAGTCCATGCCTCAAAATTTTGTTGCAGACCATCTTTATCTGTGCTCTTGGTTTCTATTCCTGGAAACCATGCGTCTTCATATGCGGGTTGTCATGTCCATAGATTTTCCGAAAATTGCAATGCAGAGGGCTTTAAGAAAAGTAGTTGGGAGCTATCGGAAGAGGGAACCATCGGGCAGGGTGTAGACACAGGGTATGCTTTTATTCTGTGGGTCGGAAAACTGCTTCTACCTGTTCTCTTTCTGCTGAGTAAATTTATGGTTTTATTTATTTGCGTTCTTTCTCCTATTTGGTTCAGTTTCCAGTGTCGATTTGTTTTCTTCTCATCTGCTATGGGGACTAGGGGGGATTCAAGTTGAAAAGAAGAAGGTTGAAAGATACATACGGGGATTGGTACCCTATTTTGGTTTCCTTTTTTATTTTGCTACCTCTTATTTTTTTCCCCTGCTTTTCTCTTTTTTCATAGAAACTGAAAGTATGTAGCAAATGGCTTGAAAATGAAAGTTGAAGAGATGAAAGAAGTAATATATGTTGAGTTGTATGGAATAGATACACAGTCCATTATACATGACAACATTGATGTGGTTTTGCATAGCAATGGGGTTTTTAGATTGGATGCATTCTTGTATACTGTTGGGGATTGCCTTTTCGATACATTCTAGGTTCTATTGCATTTCTGCTATTCATCGACCAAGCTACACAATGGATTGATAGATTATTTCTTGACCTATTTTAAAAATGGCGATGCCGAGGCTTTGCAATCGTATGAGTACGAGATGGAATCTGATTTTCTTTGGAAATTGCATGGAATACATGATGTCGCTACATATTTTTCAAAGATGCAGTTGTCTGCATCTCCAATTTTGCCTGCACATGAGAATAAACTTTGGGGAGATACATTTTGTCTATGGTGGTTGTCTAACTAGATGAATATATCAGTTGGCATATGGTCATTGACAAGAAAAACAAGATATCTACTATTCAACAAAATTGCATCTGAAAATCCATATTGCATCTTTTTCCATGATTCCAATGATCTCAGTGGCCATTATGAACCATGTTGTACATAAAAATGTCACATGGATCTTTACCAGGCACAACCCATCCAAGATTCTTTGATATTTGAACAACCTACCGTTAACATAGAAACAATCACCCATGACTTCTGGAGAGACAATATTAAATGCTTTGAGTTTCATACTACAATGTGCCAGACAGATGAAACATTCATTGCAATTCTGAATAGAATGCGCACAAACAACCAAACATATGATGACTTGACCTATATCAATTTGAGGTGCTTACGACCTGCACCAACAGACCCAACATTCCCTTACCTATTCTACATAAATAAGGATGTTGCAAAGCATAACATCCACATGCTATCGCTCATGCCTGGCGATGATATCATCATCAGTTCGATTGACCTGGAAGAAGACAACCATGGAAATGTGCCACGTCATGAACATTCAATCACTTTACCTTTGCAACTTGTCCTAAAATTAGAAATGTTGGTTGAAATATATGCCTGCAACTATGATTCACAGGATGGCTTGGCAAATGGTGCAGATGGAATACTGAAAGTCTATACAAAGACATAAAAACTGGATGTCCTTTGGATTAAGTTCCATGAACCGCATATAGGCAAGAGACAAGCAAGCAAGTTGTATTATCTATATAATTCAAACACTGGAAGCGATTGGACACCTATTTTGCGAATATCGAAGCCAGTATCGACATCAACAAAGTCAGGTCGACTGAAGATTCGAAAACAGTTTTCGATTAAACTTGCATGTGCACGTACAGTCCACAGATCACAAGGACTAACACTTGATAATGTTGCATTTCAGCTTGTTGGAATTCACATACATGGACTTGTATACACAACATTGTCCCATGTCAGAAGCATAGACTCCTTGTATTTACTAAGTCCTCTCACAAAAGATAACTTCAAAGTGAAACATAAAGTTGATATTGAAATGGAATGAATCAGGACCACTGCAAAATGGAAACTGCATTATGATTACCAATCCATACAAACAAATTCATTTGTATCAATTCTCTCGTTTAACACACGCAACTTAAATGCACACATGGATGATATACTTAATGACTATGATATAATGCAATCCGATATTTTTTGCTTGCAGGAAACACACATGGCATTATGCATGCAGAACAAACAATTCCCAAATCACAATTGCATATCAAGTTACATTACACATGGGGTGATGATACTAGTGAAAAAACATGTACAAATTTTGGACCATATACATATCGAAGAAAATAATGTTGAACTGGTGCTTGCAATTTTTTTTTCCCATGAAACAGAAGTTGCAATACTAAATATGTATGTTTCTCCCCATGCAGCATTCTCCAACATAGTGCATGTTATTTCCAATGCATTGGGCCATTTCCATCTGAACGGACCCATTGTACTTGTAGGAGACTTCAATATTGACATGCTACAAGATAATGGCAGAACAAAAGAATTGGAAAACTACATGCGCAAATATAGTCTCCGCTTTCTTTTGAACAACACAGGCCATCTGCAAAACACACTTATTGACCATGTCTGGTCCAATGTGCCCATTTCTCAATACAATATGTTTGTCTTAGACACATATTGGTCTGATCACGATACAATTGGTATTGCACTTGAATTATGCCATATACATCAAACTTATTGCAAACTCATATTTCTATGTTTCAAAGCATATCTGTATCCCTGATTTCTACACATATCGTTCTGGTGAGCATACAGACGATGTTCTACTCGAATTATAAAATATACATTGTGCAAAAAAAAAAAAAGGTACATCCTCCCAAAAACTATTTGTGACTCTATTCATCTTATTCTATTTTTTTTTTGTATATGTACATAGTAGTTGCCTTTTTCTTAACATCTGAACTTATGTTCATATCCCTTTTGTTTTGTACTTTTGTTGATAGAAACAGACAGGAAAACTAGATGGCGCAAAGAATTCCTACCCAGAGATGTAGACGAATCCATGCAAAGGTGCATTCTTTTTCTGCCCATGTTCCATGGTAAGCAGTTTTTCGTTTACTTTCTCTATATTTGTCAAACTTGTTTCCAGCTATTTTATTTTTATTTTTTGCACCTAGAGGCCGCTACCCTGCACGTCCGTAATCCAATAGAAATGCAATGTTGAGCCACCCATCCCTCAAGTCCACTTGTCAATTTGTATATCGCCCAATTATGAGTGCTATTTGCAGGACACATAACATTGGAGGCATAACGTATAGCCCACAGGTGTGTGATCCAAATAAGTGGCTAAGTATTGAATAAGGGATCTGTGCATATTTTGTGTGTAGTGCTCGTTTCTGGGAGCCCGCCAGCCCTGGAGTTTGTCAATTTGTATATCGAGGAAATCAGTAGAAGTAGAATGTTCAACCGGCCAACTCCCAAATCCACTTGTCAATTGACAAATGTTGAGCCAACCAGCCTGCAAATCCGCTTGTCAATTTATTATCATAAACTATTTGTAAGGCACCAAACAATAGAGGCCTATTTTTAACCCCGCTAGCCTGAGAACCCACGATTCAGAAACTGTACATGGTCTATAAAATCTCAGCCACCCCGCAAGTCCGCTTGTCAATTTGTATATCACAGAACTGTATGTGCTATTTGTAGAACACACAACAATAGAGGCCTATTCTTTGACCCCTTCCACCCGAGAACCCACAAGTATGGAATGTGATATCGGTACATGGTCTATAAAATCTCATGTCCATACTTTATAAAGGTACATATTTAGTTTTGCCTCGTTTCTACACACACTGATCTGGTAACCACAGAGTTGGTGCTGCACATGAATTATGAAATATGCACTGGGAGTCAGACATAGCCCTTTGCTTTTCTTAGGAAATTTTGAGCTCGCTATCCCGAGAACCCGATTTCTATATGGCAGAAATCGACCCAATGTACAATCCGCAAGTCCGCAATCCAAATAAGTGCCTAAGTATGGAATAAGGGATCTGTGCATATTTGGTATGTATTGCTCATTTTTGGGAGCCCTCCAGCCCTGGAGTAGAATGTTGAGCCGACCAACCTGCAAATCCACTTGTCAATTTATTAGCATAAGCTATTTGTAAGGCACCGAACAATAGAGCCCCATTTTTTAGCCCGTCAGCCCGAGATCCCGCGATACAGAAACTGTGGATGGTCTATAAAATGTCATCCACCCCGCAAGTCCGCTTGCCTATGTGTATATCACGGAGCTGTGTGTGTTATTTGTAGAACACTGAACAATAGAGGCCTTTTTTTTTAGCCCGCCTGCCCGAGAACCCGCGATCCCAAAAGTGGCCAAGTATGGAATGCCATATTTGTACATGCTCTATAAAATCTCATGTACATACTTTATGAAGGTACATTTTTAGTTTTGCCTCGTTTATACACATACTGATCTGGTAACCACAGAGTTGGTGTTGCACATGAATTATGAAATATGCACTGGGAGTTGGACGCAACCCTTTGGTTTGCTTAGCTAAACAATTCTGAATCATGTAGTTTCAGCATTGGACACTCAACAGTTTCACCATGCACTTTAAAACTTGGCCATTCCTTCCTTGCTTGCTCTTCCCTATGCCCGTCACCTTCGCACGTGTGCATAATAATAAATAGTGTTTATATATATGTGTGTGTGTGTGTGTGTGTCTTATTTCTAAATCTTTAATTCTAACAGGTCATCGTGCAGGCACCATCTAAGCTGTCATTGATGCGCACAAGGCTCGAGAAGTTCTACCATCAATGCAATTTTTGCGAAGGCTTTTTTTATTTGTTCCCACTCTTAATTTCAAATTCCATGGAATGTCATTCGCACACTGCCAGCTTGCTTCCTTCACGAAACCTCTAATCTCTTCCCAGTCTTAATTTCAAATACCATGAAATGTCATTCGCACGCTGCCAACTTGTTTCATTCACAAAACCTCCAATCCTTAAATGTTCTTAGTCATAACCGCCACCTTCACACTTCTAAGTATGCAATAATTAAGCTTTACTTCTAACAGATCACCATACAACACGCATAGATATTGTCATTAATGAGGAGATTTTCCATTCGCATGCATTGAAGCAATGTTTTCGGAGGGTTATATTGTCCCCTCCATTTCGTCATTTCAAGCAGTGTCTAGAGCAAACCAACGTTTCTATAAACTACTGGTAGCAACTCCACAACAATTCTATAGAGATACAGTGAACATCTTCCTCACGAGCTTCCCATGCAGAAGAAGGGAAAAAGAATTGTAGGGGAGGCAAAGCAGCCCATAATTTACAGTGAAAACATGCATCTTGATGCTGATCTGGAAAGCATATTCTGTAACCTTGATAAGACCAGAGACACAATTCAGCATACCTGCTCAATCGACATGGTTGATACCGAAATTTTTGACGAAGATGAATCTTTCGTATTCCAGAGTGTTGTTTTTGAAACTGAATTAAAAAAAGTAATCATTGAAAAAAGAGACGTAAAAAATAAGAAAAGAAAACATCGTTCAGAACTTGACCTTGCCAATATGCAGGCGTCCAAAATCTCTCAACTTCACATGGAAACCAAAGATGCTCTTCATGATTCCGTTGGAGTCATCGAAGTCGAAAATGCCAGACTAAAGAACCAGATTAAGGAATTAGAGGAAGCTTTGTTTCCTATGCCATTGCTTGGCAGTTCTTTGGAAATAGCCATGCCTGCGACTACGTGCACCCCTGCAACAAATCTAAAAGGGTCCTCCAGCTTCCTCGCATCCTGTAGAGGATATGTGGAGAAAAATATCAACAAAATAATGGAACTGATTACTAAGGCCTGGGAAACATCACATAATATGGATTCCTTGGGGAGTAGGGCACATAACTTGCTCCTACTTTTGTAGACGGATTTAAAAAATGAAGAAACTTTCTATGTGCACACGATCATCCCTTTTGCCTTTCATGTCAACAACATGCTAGAGACGAGAAGAAGACAACATGATCTCCCGTCCAATAAACGACTCACTCAATTAGAAGCATGCTGGAAAGAGAAAGTGAAGAACCTGTATCTCATCATCCAATCATGTGAGCAAGCAATATCAAAGAAAAAAACATTATTCACAAAGCTCACCAAAATAGACTTAGCAGGAAAGACAAACGACTTCTAGGACCCCAACTTAATCCTCAACTCGTTGGCGTTAACCAAGCAAGCTTTTGATAAACAAGTTGGTAATTTGAAGGCCTTGTCTTTAGAATTTTTTTACAGGATTCTTGAATATCATGAAGAAGAGGTCGACAACTGGCTAGTCCGGTATTCGGTATAGAATGGAGAGATTCATGAAGCTCTGTGTAAACTTTCAATTGATCTAAGTAAATTAGAAAATGAAGTTTTCAGCATTAAAATCCGCAATGACATCAACGTCACCCTGTTGAGAAGCTATATTGAAGAGAACTTGAAGTGGGTCACTGACGAAATCCAACAGGGAAATGCATAAATCCTCTGTTTATCAATCCATATATTCAAGCAGGTCGCCCACAAAAACCAACAGGGAAAGTCATGACCAAAAAAACACCAAAATTACTTATACGTACCATCCCTGTAAGTGTATAGTGATTGTCCTTTCTTTATCAATCCAGTTATTCCAAGTTTTCTGAGTAGAAATCTATAGCCAAAATCTAATCTTCCCATTTCTACTTTTCAGGTATTACATTCTACCGTGTCTGACTTCTTTCCATAGTCCTATTTCTTGTACATATTTCTGTTATGGTCCATGGGAACCCCAATCCCAGTCTATATGACAAACACATTTACAGTTCCAGGGATATGTAAAAAACTATTATTTTTTTCATATATTCCAAATAAAACTATTCTTTTGTCTCCTTATATATTTATGTGTTCCTAGATTTTTATCTTCAGCTATGCTGAATGTGAAGTCATTATGTTGATTTTATCTCAATTCTCTTTTTTTCCTATGCATATTTTCTCCGGCCTTGTCATTTTCAAAATAAAGTATGACATAAATCACTCACTCAAATTTGAGATATCATATTTCACACACACACACACACATATGTTTCTTTAAATTTTCAGGAATATGTAACACATTTCATTATTTTTTATATAAATGTCATAAAATTGTGTTCACTACTTTTTTTGTACTCAACCTTATAAAGAGTATGCCATTTCTTGCATCTTTACCACCTGTCCTTCATACTTTTGCTATAAAGTCCCTTCAAATTAAAATAGTTTGCAAGTCCGCTTGTCAATTTGTATATCACAGAACCGTGGGTGCTCTTTGTAGGCCATGGAACAATAGACACCCAATTTTCAGCCCACCGACTCGACAACCCACGATCCAAAAACTGCGTAAGTATGGAATCAGGGCTCCATGCAAGTATGGAATGAGGGCTCTGTGGATGCTCTATAAAATCTCATCCCCATACTTTATAAAAGTACATATTTCATATGTATAAAACTAAATATCTACTTAAAAAAATTGCATATTTGCTATGTATAATTTATGCTCTCCAGGAACCTATAATTTGATACATTTCAATTTATTGTATCCACGGCCCCTATTTTAAAGAAAAATAATTTGGGAATGCTATTTATTTGGTCCTTTTGTCCACCGCCCTATGTAATAGACATTGGTACTATATTTTTTGTGCTTTTGTCCACCATCGTATGTAAAACCTATGTAAAGAAAACTAATTCGCGAATGCTAAAATTTTGGGGCACGACCCCTTAAAATTCAAATAGTCCACAGGTCTCATTGTCAATTTGTATATCACGGAAATCTCGGTGCTATTTGTAGGACATGGAACAATAGAAGCCCGATTTTAAGATCCCCATCCCGAGAACCCGCGATCCAAAAACTGGCTAAGTATGGAATGAGGGTTCCGTCCATGCTCTAATTCGGGAATGCTAGTTTTTTTTTTTTCTGCTTTTATGTGTTCCTAGATTTGTATCTTCAACTATGCTGAATGTGAAGTCATTCTATTTATTTTATCTCAATTCTCTTTTTTCTGATGCATATTTTCTCTTGCCTAGTCATTTTCAAAATTAAGTATGACATAAATCACTCACTCAAATTTGAGATATCATATTTCACACACACACACACACACACACACACACACATATATGTTTCTTTGAATTTCCAGGAATAGGTAACACGTTTTAGTATTTTTTTATATAAATGTCATAAAACTGTGTTCACTACTTTCTTTCTACTCAAACGTATAGAGAGTATGTCATTTCTTGCATCTTTACCACATGTCTTTCATATTGTTTTCCACAAAGGCCCTTAAAATTAAAATAGTCATTTCTCTATATACAAATAGAGAACGTATGTCAAAGGCTATTTCATATTGTTTTCTCTATATACAAATATGTTGATGTTTTAAATTTGAAATAGCCCACAACTCCAATTGTCAATTTGTATGTCGCGGAACTCTAGGTGCTATTTGTAGGGCACAGAACAACAGAGTTCGATTTTCAACCCGATAACCCGCGATCCAAAA
>JASDQU010439860.1:0-45598 GCA_032191745.1 Picea mariana | reverse complement strand
ATTGGTCCATGATATCTATTTAAAGAGCTTGGAGGGTTATTTGTTGATGATCGATTGTGAGAAACACTCCTGTAATATTTTTTCTCTTGCATTAATAAATTGCCTCAAATGGCCATGTTAGCTGAGGCCATGAATGTTTCCCCATTGGGGTTTTACCACGTAAAAACATCGGTGCGTTGATCTTTGATTCGGTTGTGTGAGTGGTTACTCAAGGTATTTGATCCAGATTATTTTGAGAACGACATGAAGCTAGAAATATAAGAGAGATATAACAAGGAAATACACAGAGATATTGCAAGGAACACAACAATATAGTAAAACCCATATTCTATTAATGACTGTTTGGAATACAAAAGACCGTAAAATGCAAAGCACACAAGCTAGCTAGAATGATGGTAGCTTATCTATGAGGAGAGAGATGTGTCGGCTACACTCATTTGAAAGAAGTTGATTACAATGAGGTTGTAAAAGCGTTTTTAACATAAAACATAAATTATAAAACCTTAAACTTCCAAAACTCTAGCCCCGAAATATGAAATGCCAAAAGGTTTGTGGGGCTCGGTGGGGGTAGTTGATATGCCAACTTCTCGAGGGAATAACTTTTGCATATGATATTTGTTTGGCACACTCGGTACCCCGTCGGAAAGGTCTAGATGAGGAGTACACATTTTGAATGACCCAATAGAGGCCTTCCCATCTCTTGGGCACTGCCAAGTCAAAAAAATGTCATTTAGGGCCTCAAAACAACCCTGAAAGTTTGGGACCCAAAAAAATGCCAGGATGGAAACTGTATATTGAGCCAGTGGAATAGGTGGGAAACCACCAAAGTCAACCTGGATCAGTCCTCCCCCCTTAGGAATAAATGGTCTCCATTGTGTCAAGTTCCTCCATCAGATGGGGAAACTTCTGTTGAATTTGACTCCTAGTGAGCCACTTGCTTTGCTTTGACAACTTGACAGGGTTGGATGTTTTGTTGGCGGGTTCCCTTCATCTTGGTGTCCATGATCCAATCAATTGTTTCCTATTCAATATAGTCATGATTGAGTTTTGTAGGGGATAAGTGCTCGACCACGTTTGAAGTGTCCAAGAGAGGCGGAAAATATGGTCGAAGCAATTCCACATTAAATACCAGGTATAAGCCAAGGAAAGGAGGAATACTTAATTCAAAATCATTCTCACCCACAACCTTGGTGATGGTCTAAGGCTCATATTGGAGTGGGAATAGCTTCCAATGGGGTCCTGTGAGGCGTTCTTTCTAATAATGCAACCATACCTTATCTCCCACCTAAAACTTGTGTGGTACCCGATGTTGATCTTGGCGTTGCTTGTACTTGGCATTAACTTTATGCAAGATATCATGAACTTGTTGTTCGATATGTTGGATTCGCTCAACAAATTTGGCTGCTCGATGAACCTTGGTTTGAGCATGGGAGGAATCTTCTTGCGTAGTTGCAATGTGCATACTTACGTCAATGGGGGCCATTGGTTGGAACCCCAAGAACACCTAAAAAGGGTTGTGGCCAATAGAGTTGTGGAGGGATTTGTTGTAGCTATGTTGAACATAAGGAAGGATTTCATCCCATGTGTGTGTATGTTTGGAATTGTACATCCTTAGGATATGGAAAATCATCATGTTGACTACCTTTGTTTGTCCATCAGTCTGTGGGTGGAAGGCAATTGATTTGGTCAACTTGGAATCCATCATTGACCATAGGATGGAACAAAAAGTACATAGGAATATACTATCTCGATTTGAGATAATGGTTCATGGGAGCCCAAAATGAACCCAAACATGTTTAAAGAAGATCTTAGCAGTGGCCTCGATTGTGATGCTTTTCTTGCAAGGTGCCAAAATTGCCATCTTAGAGAATCGATTAATGACCACAAAGACATAGTTGTTCCCATGCTTGGTTGAAGGTAGACCAAACATGTAATCCATGGAGATGGACTCTCAAGGCCTATCTAGAGCAGGAAGAGGAGTGTATAGCCCTTATTTCTTGACGATGGGTTTGGAAATGGTGTAGGTAGTGCATGATCTGATGTACTTGTGAACATCTTGTTGAAGCTTCAACCAATAAAAATGATTTTGCAGTACTGCCACTATTTTTTCTACACCAAAGTGTCATGTTGCCCGAATGTAATGAGCTTCCCAAATCCGCTTTGCACTCTTTCTTGAAGGAACAAAAATATGGCTGAGATGGCATAGTAGTCCATCATAAAGAAGAAAATCTGGAACTATTTTTGCTGCACTCAAAGTCTAATAGGTGGCAACAAATTCATAGTCATTATTGTATAATTGTGGCCACCCAAATGTCTCATTCCTAGAATACTTAAGAGCTGTATTTAGCGCCACAAATGGGGGTTGAATGAGGTAATTTGCAGCATGGTTTGTGATGCTCTTCTTGTACTTGATGTTCAAGTGGAATTGATGCAGGTACTTGGATCACTTTTGATGACAATCATTCTGAAACTTTCCTTATGTCTGCATGAATTGCAGAGGCCCGTGATCAGTGTGGATGATTATTTCCTTCCCTAGAATGCAATGCTTCCACTATACTTATATCATAATCTGAAGCATCTGTCTCAATCTCAAATGGTTGTTGCAGGCACATTAGAGGTCTAGCATAATAAGCACTGGTGTTGAGCAGAGGCATAATTTCAAATCCTTGAATGTTTTCTGTTGGGACACAACCCAAACAAACTTGGCATTTTCTCCACCCTTGGTCACCTAGCTTAGGGCCCAAGCAATATGAGAGAACCTCGACACAAACCTGCAGTAAAAGTTGGTGAGGCCTGAGAAACTATAGAGCTCGGTCATTGTCTTCGGGGCCGACCAATCATGGATGAATTGAATATTAACTGGATCCACATGCATACCCTTCTCATCCACAATGATCCAGGTGGATATCGGTGGCAACCCACCTTTTCCAACTGGCTCAAAACAATTTTCTGGCAATTTTGGTAATTTACTATTTTTAGTAGTTTTTAACTTCCGGGGCCATTTTGAGGCCCTAAATGACGCTTTTGGGAAAATGGGGAGAAATATGGAGGTTTTTTCTATATTACCTCCAAAATGAATCTCCTCGACGATACCTTTCCAATGGGCTATCATGTGCCTAAAATGGAGACCGTATGCAAAAGTTACGATCCGGGGAAGTTGATGTACTAACTTACCCAAACAAGGCTCACATGACTTTTGGCGCTTCATCTCCTAGGGTTAGGTTTTTGGATGTCTAAGGTTTTTGGAATTCCCGTTTATTGTAAAAAGGCCTTCAGATCCTCATTGGAATCATCTTCTTGCGAATGCGAGTAGTCGTCACATCTCTTCTCAGAGATAAGTTGCCACCATTCTAGCGAGTCTTTCACTCTGTATTTTTACAGTCTCTGTACATTTCTTTCATTAATAGAAATTGTGTATTACTATATATATGTGTTTATGGTTGCATCTTTGATACATTTATGTTATATTATTGAATATCTGTGATATCTCAATGCATTTATTTATTATATCTCCGCTCTCATTTCATGCCAAAAATAATCCGGATCAGTGGTATCAAAGCAGGCTATTCTTGATCATTTTTTTTTCAGTGCATGTCCCTGACAAGGTCTGAGTATAGAAAATTGGGTCTCAAGCTTATCTCTCTTGAAGACAATCACTCTTACATGCCCAAGAAACCCTCCATGGAAGAAGAAAATAAAAACAACAGAGCAAACGATCCTATAAATCTGTTGCTTGAGCAAGCTCTCACGCGACAAAGGGATGGAATGATGGAGAATTGTTTCCACATACTTCAACACTTGTCGATAGCAACATGCACATATTCATCAAACAACCACTTTGGAATCACCTCTCCTTTCAAGGTACAGGTTAATTTTTATATTCCCATATTTGAAGGTCAGATAGATGCGGATGCCCTAGAAAAATGGTTAAATCTGTTAGATGGTTATTTCTCTGTTCACCATTTTTTCAACATGGAAAAGATCACCTTCGCACTCCTTAAATCTCTCCCCCATGCCAAACATTAGTGGGAAACTTACTAGGAGCAAAGTTCCATAGAGGAGTCTGGAATATATGGGGCCGAGCCCACTTGGTATTTTTTTGTGGATGCGGTAAAGGAACAGTATTACCCTGTTGGCAACTATCAGGACCAGTACATGAGATGGAACACACTATGGAAAGAGAGGGGACAAGCAATTATGGAGTTCACCAATACCTTCCATACCTTGCGCACCAACCTAGGTATCAAAGACTCCAAACAACATTTGGTTTTGAAATACTGTGGGGCTCTACACAGATACATCCAAACTGAAAAAGATTTTTTGGACATCTCATCACTCGATGTTGCTTATTGATATGCTGTTAAACTCGAGCAGAAATTTAAGCACCAGAACAAATGGGAGTTTGGGTCTGCAAATCCGCAACAACCAAAGTATGACAAAGACAACCCTAACAAACAGTCTCCTGAAAACCAGTCCAAGACACATGAAAAGAAGGGTCATAGGAAGACAAAGGAGTGTGTGAATGACCACAATATATCATCCATCATTTGCATGAATCTAGCTGGGGCATTAGTCAAGATGAAAGGCGTGACTATCCACTCGAAGATACCTTCTTTAGACTCAAAGGATGTCTTCCATACATCAATTTTCTCAATTGACACTTGGTGGTAGCCTGACTTCAGATCAATCTTATTGAAAAACTTGGCTCCCTTGAGTTGATCGAGAAGATAATCAATCTAGGGCATTGGGTATTGGTTCTTGACCATGATCTTGTTTATGGTTCTATAGTTAATACAAAGTCGCCATGTCCCATCCTTCTTCTATACTAGAGCAATTAGGCTCCTACAAGGTGAGGAGCTTGGTCTTATGCGACCCTTCAGAATTAACTCTTGGATCCGACGTTTGATTTATTCATTCTCCATAAAAAAATGTCTGTATACAGGGCCGTTAAGCAGAGGAGCACCGGGTATCAAATCAATTGAGTGCTTTACCTGGCAGTGCAAAGGCACCCCAATAGGTGTTGATGTTTGGATTTGTTAGGATCGAAACAACAACCTCATGATGATATGATCCCCCTGCGTTTTTATGCAGGTGGTACTCCTCTTTGACTAAAAGATATATCTTGAAAATCTTGGATTAGGGATAATGCTAGACAACAAACCCCATATTTTTATTGCTTGGATTTATGAAATGGTTCTTCAATAACCTGATCTGATATTTATGTGCAAAAAGTGGATTTTAACAATAGAAATATTGAAGGGAGGCTTCAATATCAGAGTATCTTTGTGCTCAACATCTTATGTACAACCTTCTTAATCACATACAAATAGAGGATAAATCCATATCTTCTCACAAGAATAGGGAGACAATAGTTTTTATCTTCTCAAAGAATTTTAAAAGAGTAGTGCACTTAAAATAGAAGATAATTTTATAATCATACTTCAAACATCTCACACTCAGAAATCCGATGATCTTGTTGACGGGTGAAAATGACCGTCCGTCAATTGGAAGAACGAATCCGGTCCGGGGTTGTCTAAATAACCCAAGACGTTTGGTGTAACTCGTTCTGACAGGTTTAGTGGCTTCGTTAGCCAATCTAAGAATCCTAAAAGAAACAAAAAATAAAAGAAAAGAAATAGGTAACTAATTACTAAATATTACATATATCTACATATGTATATAGTGTGATTGTAATAGGTGTATTTAAGCTAAAGATAGATAACTGTCATTTATATACATTATTTACAAGCTACAAGTTTTAATCGAAACTTGCGAAAATCGATGTGAAAATGACTGCTTTCGAAGAAGCAGATAAAGAAAGAAGATAGAAATATTTTTCGATTTTCCTTTTATAAGTCTTAAACTAATGAAGAAAATGTTATGAAATGAAGACGTACAGATAGTCAAAATCCAAACTTTACGTTCAAATTTCAGTGATAAAACAAATAACAGAAAAATTTAATTAAACTAACCTGTTAACGAACTAATGATATGCATCCAAATATCTGTGAGATCTGAAAACATCTAACCACCTTTCCCAGGAGGGAAACCTGCACTGAACCTTAAGTCTATTCTGAATAAATGCAAAACGATTATGTTGGCAATTAAATTTAAATAGCAGATAGAATGGTATCAATAGTTATCATGATCTTATAATTGCAAGAAATTGCATTAAGAAAAATCTGTTGGTGAACATCCTTGCATTTAATCTATCAACATAAATTAAAGGAGAAACCCCGTAATTGAAGCCAAATAGATGATCACAAAATTTGTATCTGAAGCATTTTATGGACAACATTCATAAAGGAATTATCCTAATAACATAATAAATGATGACGACTAAACCTATCAAAAACTTATTATGATATCAAGATGAACATAAATTTAATGAAGACACAACCCACAAGAAGCTAAAGCCAAAATGAGAATTGTTGTTTCATTAAAGTCTGTTGATCAAAAGTCCATCTTCTGCCCCAGGCGAGGATGCTTGATTACAAAAAATTACCAGCATTTAAAGAGTTTAGAAAAGCTAAATATCTTATCTTGTGGGATAAGATTAAATCTCCAAAATGATTTGCTCATTACAAAATAGAGGGTGATAACCACTCCATATCACACTGTATCTCTCAAAATTAAAACAAACTTCTTTCTGTTTATAAAATATATGCTAAATGAGCTCAGAAATAGTCCATAACATGAGATCACCACCAATTACTTGATATCCTAGAAACAAAAACAAAAACAAATAAGTTTAGATATTGTTATAACCAATAATTTACACAAATTTGAATGAAGATAAACTGACTATATAATCAATTGATTATGTAGCTAGTTCTATTTTAACAACAAAATCAAATTAAATCTTTATAATTAAGAAAAATGGATAAAATAAAACTAAGGCAATCAATCAAATCTTTACCTCTTAACTGCATGCTAAATTTGATTCACAGGATCTCAGAATTAAATACTGCTGTTACACTCTCAACATTCTTTACTATTATGTTCCCAGTCATTTTCAAATGCTTGCCTTGCCTTTGAACAATGGACTTTAGCCTATGATTTTCATCCGTTAGCGAGTTGATCTGAACAGTGAGGGTTTTGATTTGCGATTGCAGAATAGGTATGTCTGTATAATATTTATCGATCCAAAACAGACAAACTTCACACCGTGAATCTGTGATAGTTGTTCGAGAATATCCACGGTCATGTGCCATAACGTCTCCACTGTTGCCTGTGGGTTTCTTATCAAACTTGATACCTGGAAATCCTTGACTGTGCTTCAGGCAGGGTGAAAAATTATCTACGAAATTATAAGCCTGGCTGAGATCTGGTTTGAGGCAAGGACGGTCTTCTTCGGCCAAGAATCTCTCGATCTCAGAATCGGAGCTCTCATGGACCTCGATCATTTTGATCGAGTTCACATGAGAGTTTGATTTATTTCGTAGTCTTCTTTGAGATTAACCTACCTGCCCTTTTATTTTTAAACCCAATATATGTGTCACCCTTAGACGGTTTGTATGAAGGCCAATTTGCATTCTTAGCAGAGGTGTTAAGATAAGCGTTTTGTTCATGGCCATGCAATTCAAAGGCTGCTGGCTCAACATCTGTTTGCTTAGGCATAGGCTTATCGGGTGTGCCCTTTTCACAGGGTTCTTCACTTAAAAAATCTATTCTGTTAGTGGCAGGAATAGGGGGCTTTTCCAGCATGGGCTTATCAACCACAGGAATCTCTACAGGGTTGGCTGTAGCAAAATAAAAATAAAATAAAAAAAACGTTTATCTCAACCGGAATAAAAAATCTAAGAAATTTACCTCCAAAGATCGAGACATATCTCTGCAATGATCTAGCTTCTGGAGAAAATGCCCACAATGAAGGTAAAACGACTCATTTCGGTTCTGGGTTTTAAAGGGTCTGGTCTAATTCGTAGCGGTTTGCTCAGAATCCCTCCTACAAAATCGTGTCTCTGGCAAGAAAAAACGGGATTGAACCGACTGTAACAAAAGAAAATAGACCAACTGTGGGTTTAGATGGTAGTGGTAGGAGGTAATCCCAAGATAAACAATGGAAACAAAACTAGGAACACACCAGGGAAACTATAACACAAGCAATGGGGGTTTCAGTCATGAAATTTGGGTGTTTCTGGTAATGAATGTTTAGAGTACAGAGCATGGCTCAAGACCCCATCTCGTAATGAGGGAACTATCGGTTCAAAATAACAACTGAAGAAAAGTATAGGGTACATCCCATGAGTGTTTAAATATCATCATATGTAATGGGTGAAGTTGATTTGCAAAGGTTAGGATAAGATGTGTTTTACTAGCCAAAAGCATATCAAAAATTTAAAATCAAAACTGATTTATCAAGAATTTTAAATGAAGCAAGCCTATAGTCCACTTGCCAATCGATTCTTGGTATACAAAGCCTCCAAGATATAATTTTTAATCCAAGAACAACTCAAAATAACTATTTGATTGATATATGATAGGCTTAGAAAAATCATTAAAATGAAATAGATGTAAGCCCATTGATCTTTAAGAACCAAGCCTTGGATTATAATGAGAAATCATATTTTCATGCTTGATTCATGCTTACAGTCATGAATCAAGCATAAAAACACAAGATAAAAGTAAAACAAGAGTAATCAAATGTATTTTTCATAACCCAACAATCACCCTCAAACAACGATATTTAGGGGATAAGGTGATGGCAGCTACAGGAATTGTCATTTGTCACTTCACAAGGCAAAAATTATGTAGGGATGCCAACAGATCTGAAACATCGTTGAAGTCATGCCCCGAAATAATTCTTTATGGATTTTTATTCATGAAATATATTCAACAATACAAAAATATCTGACAGTCACATACATGGTTGTAAATACACCATGATATTATAAAAATGTTTTTGAAGAATATAAGAAGAACACTCAAGAACTCAACCTCATGCTCAGTTTAGAGATATGAACAAAAGGCCTTGAGAAAATGGCGTATAAGAAGAAAAAGAACGGAGACGATGGAGATATTTGTTTTCTGATCTCCTTATTACCTCTTCTTGATAATCAAATCCCTTCATGAAGCCCTTTCTTGCCTTTTAAGAACTAGTTCTTCTAATTTATGGAGTAGTTAGAATTTTTTTCTTTCTTGGAGATATCACTTTAATTATTGACTCAACCAAGTATCATTAATTCATTCGCATCATTGATATTCATATCTTGAAATGGGTCCCTTTCCATCTTTAATAAAAGTTTTTTAATAAACTTTTATTTTGAAAATTTTAATTAATTTCCCTTTTAAAAAGGGGACTGCATTTTAATTTTTTGTATATGATATTTAACTTTTCATCCATGGAAATCAATTAAAATGTGATTTTCATCATCTTATCTTTCCAACGAGTCCTCCTGGGTGCGATTTGGTTTTATGGATATATGAGCTCGTGAAGTCAAGATGTCAAACAGATTTTATCAGCACATCATGAAAACATTGTTGATTGTTCTTTCAATTTATGAGAAAATTATGGCCAATTCTAGCCTTTGAAACTCATTCCATCATCTTCCTTGTTTAAATAACTTCCAACGAGGTAAATTTTGTGCAATTATGACTCCCAGATCTCAAGATATGGCCTTTAGAATATTAAGACTTAGCAGTCGTTGATTGACCTTTGTGGGACAATCTGGGCCATTGGTTAAATTTCATCTTTCGCTTTAAAAATTTCGAATTATCTTAATAATACTTTTCCCACATGCATGGTATTTTAATAGATTTTAGTATATATAATCAACAATGTATTATATACTTAGTAAGAAACAAGAGAAGGGAAGATTATGGAGATTTAAGAATTCGACCTTCCATAGGAAATTAGTTAATAATTATTATTTTGACCAAAAGTCATCCTCTACCCATGCCCAATCAACATGAGTCAACAATCCCATGTCGCCACATGTCATAACATGATAGGTCACCATCAATTTCCATATGTAACCAATAATAATATGCCATGTGTCATCCCTCCATAGGCTGCCATGTGGAAAGATCTGATTGGTTGATGGTATAATGTATGGAACTTTGGATAAAAGGTTAAGTTAGGGAGGAAGTGAATGAGAGAGGAAGAATAAGGAGAAAGAACCGGGGGGAATAATGACGACGGGTTGGGAAATGACGGGTTCCTGCGAGTGAGGGGAAGCATGGCGGGGTTGCGGGTTGGGAGAAGTGAGAGAGGTGAGGGGGGGAGGGAGTGAGTCTGAACCTATGGAGAGTAAATAAATAAAAAAATAAGCTTAAGTAAAGGGAGTGGGGAGTGGGTGAAGGTTATTAATGGTTGAGCATGGCGGGTGTGGTGAATGAACTCACCATTCTATAATAAGAAGAAACAACATGGGTCTTGGGCATGTGAAACTTCAAGAAAAACATGGGTTATGAACTCGAGAAATTCAAGAAGCATGGGTTATGAACCCGAGAAATTCAAGAAGCATGGGTTATGAACCCGAGAAATTCAAGAAATATGGGTTATGAACTCTAGAAATTCAAGAAAAATTTAAGTGTGGAGTGATGTGTACCAAGAGATGAACATGGTTCCGAGAACTCGAAAATGGCACGATTCCAAGAATTGACTGTGGTTCTGGAAATTGCTCATGGTTCCACATGGAAGAAGCATTTTTGCTGCTTAAACACAAACCTAGATATCTTGAGAATACAAACTCAGATTTTGAATCCAAAAAATGTGTGATGAAGTTGGTACCGAGGGCTACGCAATGAACTTATTATCATTGAAATTTTTTCTTTTTTTGATATCATTTTTTTTTAATTATTCCATGATCGAAAAAATAGGGGTGACCAATTTTTGGTTAACAACTGGCTCTGGTTAACTACGGGACAATGATCCCCTATGGGTTACTAAGAACACAAAAATATAAAAACCAACTGACTTCTCCATTGGGCTATGGATTCATCTTCGAAGCTAATTCTTGTAATTCTTCCTCTTCCAGCCTCTTCCACGAAGTTATCTTCAAATATTGTTCCCATATAGCAACTGCCTTATTATGAAAAACTTGAACTGAAGAAGTAAACTATGTACAAACAAGATCTACCTACCCTACCTTACTTTAAAGTAAGGGACACTTTCAAGTGTAGGTAAATTTCCAATGGAGCCATTCAAGCATCCAACTGATCCACAAAATGAACTCCATAAATTTGAAATATGTTAGGGCTTATACCAATAAGTTAGGGGCACTCTCAATGTGTACTAGAGAAAAGATGAACTAGGTGTGTTAAGGATCTGATTGCATTTCTTCGCTAACAATGCTTTGGAACCATGATTCAATGAGATCAACTCTTAGTTGCTCAAGAGTGCTACCATCTTTGATTAGATAAGAAATTTCCAATTTTAACATTCTTTCATCCAATATTTTTGATTCACTGACAATGCCTTGAAAACATTCTTCCTTCATGGAATGGAAATCTTGCTCATCATTGTTCTCAAAATTCATTTCTTCCACCAATTCTTCTTGTTGCCAATGATCTTTAGGATTTTCATCATATGTTGCAAGGCTAAAATCTTCTTGTGCATTTGGTGGAGGATCCTTGATTTCATTGTCAAATTTGCTACTTAAAATATCTTCACATGAAGTATGTGAAAGGTTGAAATCTTCATTGTCTTGTGTCCATATGGGAGAGGTTGGGTGGGGAAATTTTTCAACAAATGAATTTTCTAACACGTCCCAACTGGTAATGATCCTAGGCAACAATGAATGGTACCATTCAAGAGCATCCCCTCACATAGTTTGTAAAAATAATCTACGTGTAACATTGTCTTCGATGAGATTGAAAACATCACATGTTTTGTTGAATTCAAACAAGTGTTGTTCTACATCTTTTGAAGTATTTCCAAAGATTGTAGAAAATTTTTCCATAGGAATATTGGGCACTTGAAAATCTAATTCTAGTAGATTTAATGGAGTTCTATGAAATCACCTCCTTCTTTGGATAATTCTTTCTTTTGTTGCATCTTTCAAAGCCATTGATGGGATTGGTGAAGAAGGTAAAGGAGCATCATTATATGAAATACATTTTTTATAGGAGTCAAAATATACATCTTCTTGAGATTTTTGAATCTTTCTAATGGAATAGCCAAGACTTTTAAGAGTTCTTTCAATGGAATTGGCAGGACTTTTAAGAGTTCTTTCAATGGAATCACCAAGGAGTTCATTCTCTCGATATTTTGTGCTTCTTGGCTATTTTTTAGGTCATCCAAACATTTCTAAATATTATTTTTATAAACCCCGTGCATCTAGAGCAAGTAACAATCTTCTTCAATATTCTTTTCAAAACTTTGAACCATGGAGACTTTGGTTCTTCAATCATATATGAAATTAAAGCTCATATATCTTGAAAATAAATGGCTTCCCAATATGGTCACCAAAAATGTTGATGTTTGAATATGTTAGGATTGAAACAACAACCTCATCAAGATTACAAATCCCCCTTTTTTTTTATAGAGGTAATACTCCTATGATAATCTGACAGATAGTCTTGATAATCTTGGGACAACGATATATATATATATATATATATATATATATATATATGTATGTATGTATGTGTGTATGGGAATTATAAAAGAACAATTCTCAAATATTTATCACTCAAGAAAATGAAAAGAAATAAGAAGTATACACATTAAGGATTCATGTGAATTGGACCAGGAATCTTTGTTCACAACAATTGCAGAAAAATAAATTAAATAACAGGTTACATAATATAATTGAACGATCCTAGCATGGTGGGTTATCTCAAGTGGATGAGTGTCATTGTTTTCTTGAATGAGTTTATGGGGTCGAATCCTCGGCCAGGAGCCTGTTTAGGGCCTCACTTAATGTCCCCACAAGGTTAGGCCCGTAATCAGGCCGAACGGTTTACCCCGTTTACCATCCATGAATTGTGGGGAAATACTCGGTGGTTTCCCGTGCTGTATTCCTAGGAAAACACACACACACACACACACACACACACACACACACACATAATTGAATGATCCTCACATCTATCACAGTTTTAAAAATATTTTTGATCACACTCAAACGAAAAAGAACATATGGCCTATAAATTAAGAGAACTTTAAAATAGTATTTCCATTGAAATAAAAAATAGAATCTTATAAGTTCATTTTAAAGATCTTATACTCAAGAGATTAGAGTTACAAGATACAATTAAAATTAACCCCAAAACAATTCTCTAGGATTTTCTCAAAAGTAATATGGTCTTTTACAATCTTAGAAAATCAAAAGCGTTTGTTCATAAATGCACTGGGATTGGGGCTCCCATGGACCAAAAAATATTTAAGAAAATATGAGAGAAGAATGAGTGAGGCTGGAATAAAACACGAGCAACATGACTTGAAAATAAGATAGAGGATGCAATTAGAACTCGGTTATATTCTTCTCAAGAAAGACAAAATATAACTGGATGAATTCCGAAAGAGAAGAAGCGGGTATGATCAATGTATACTTAATGTGATGGAATCTCATGGCTCATTTTTGTGTTATTGGTGTCCTTATATTTTCCTTGATGACGGTTTCATGGCTGGTACTAATTGCTCCCTCTTGAGTTTCTTCTGTAATCTTGATTAAAACACCTTTTAACCACTCTTCAATATAATCTTTCATTGGAGCTACATTTATTTCATGTCTACTTTTTATATCAAATAATATTGCCTCCAAGTCTCTTAAGTCAAATGAAAGTTGGCTAAGCACATCTTCAATATCTTTATTTTGTTTGCATTGCTTACCAACCAATTCTCAACTTCATTTTCATTATTTTTCCTCAGAAAAAAGCATAATTCTATTCATCCGAAGAGAACCAAATTGCATTCTATAGGTGCCAAAGGCACAACCCAGTCATGGGTAGAAATATCCCAAAGGGACCAGAAAGAAATTGGTTGGAAAGCCTAGAGTAATAAAAAGATACAAGTGTTGAGAGAAACCCCTAAAAGTTCGGGAAACCCAGTACAAGAGATCCCATAAAAAAAAAAAACCAAAATAGTGCAATCCAAACAGATCCCGGAGGTCGGAAGGACCGAGTCAAAGAGGTATGAGAACCTACACATCAATATCCAGAAAGAAACAAAGGCGATGAAGTGCCCTACCGACAACAGTAATACCAAGAACTGCATGCCCACTCGAAGGAACTCAAGGTGTTACAACCTCACCACACGCCCAAGGAAAGGACCTCAAAGTCTTAGCATAACCCCGACCATGTAGGAGAAGTCTTTTATAGCCACCAAAAGGAGCCATATATGAGCATACATCAAACTCTGAACAACCGGATAACCCAGAGGGAGGAACCACAATATAGGAGTGAAAAAAATAGAGACCTCACCGAGAGAAACACATATCTGAAGGGGAACCCCATGCATCTCCCTCGCAGATGCCCCCAGAAGCAAGAATGTAGATTGAAACCACTGAATCCGCTCACAACAAATACGCCCACGGAGAGGCTATGCATTCATAAATTTCGAGCTCTGAAAACACGATATTACAGAGAAATATTCTCGTCGCCAGCCGAATCAACATCAAAATAGGGAGCGTAGAAGATACCTACAGATTGCGTGAAAGAAAGATCCCCAGCCGACCACAAAGGGAAGTCACCGCACGAGGAACCCTGGATATCCCGGTTAGGAAGCGTCTGCATCTGCGTCTGGCGGCAGAGTGGAGCCATGCTAAGGAAAACAAATCACTGAAACACGAGCGTCTGTGGCTAGGGTTTCCCCTAGCCGCAGAGCCCAAAATTCATTTGAGTTTCCCTACTTAAAATATATCAACTTCATTTTCATTATATTCAATGACACTATTAATTTTTTTAGCTGACAAACCTTTCAATATTTTCACTTTTTCTTGAAATTGCTCTCTTGTCATAAATATAGAATTTAGAATTAATCTGGGATCCCATGCTTCTCATGTGGTTCCGAATAAAGTCTATTTCAACTAATATTTTGTAAAATCCATCCTTTTTAGTAGCCACATCATCACATTCATCCAGAATTTATTTTAAAATCTTTATCTTCTTGATCCAACATGCCTTTAGTTGTTTTATTTGAGTAGGAGAAGGTAATTCTTCTTCTTTTATTTTCATTTCAGTCATATTTGAAACCTTCAAAGCTAATGTAGTGACTGCATATTTATAAAACCCTTCTTCATTTTTATAGTGACCTTGGAGGAAATCTCTAAAATCATTTAATTTAGAACCAAAATAAATAATGTTACTTCCAATATCCCAGGCTTGCATAATAAGAGACATTTTCTTTTTAATGTTTTCTTCAACAAACTTTCTGACATCGACTAATAAGCTTGTTGTTCCTTTCAATTTCAAATACGGTGTTGCATATTTTATAGTGGCCAATGGACTTGCAAGGATAGAGGGCGACATCAAAATGTATTCCAACTCTTAAGTTCTTTCCTTTAGTTTTGCATTTTGTGCCTCCATGTCATCAATTGAAACATATAAAGAATCCTCTTTTATCTTGTGCATCTTGGCAATTCCAAGTGGAAGTAATTTACTGAGATCATATTCATAATAAGATTTTCCATTTTTATTTTTCAGGTCAAACCCTTTAAATATTAACTTTCTAGAATTTATGTCAAATAAAGCATTATGTATGGCAAATGACTCTTCTTTTGAAAAATATTTTTCTTGTGTGGCGAGTTCAACTGCAACTAGTTGACTTTCCTGCAACCTTTGTTCTTCATCAGAGAAATTAATATTTTCAATATCAACTTCTAGGTCCATGTCCTCAAGAGATATATCATTTTCAGATATAGGTTTTTCTATTTCTTCTCACTGGTAATTTTTTCTTTTCCTCTTTACTTGAAGCTTATGAGGACTTTCAATTTTTTCATGTGGAGGGTTTTTATCACCACCACCACCACTCAAATTACTCTTTGAAGCCTTTTTCTACTGTGATGTTGTTGCTTGGAGGTTGTGTTTGGGTAGACTATTTTTTTGTGAATTCACGAGAGGTTGAGTACCTTTTTCATTTGGGCCTTTGCCTCTTTGTTTATATTGGGTTGTCAAATTTACCATGGTTTTAATATCACCAACAGACTACATTGGAACATCATGGTTATTACCTTCTTATTCTTCAAACATAAGTGTATTAGTAAATGTGTTACTAAATCCAACTGGTGTCATATGATCAAGAAAAACATGACTTAGGTCGAAGACCCTGATTTTTTCTACATACTTCAAGTTGAACTGATTAAGATGAGTTGAGTAATCATCAATTTTTGCAATGCCTCTTAACATGATTTCTCTGATTTTCCATGGCAATGGGATAAATTGCCTCTTTCTTTTCTCATGAAAAAAGTGCAATCATAATCTGTATTTCCTAACAACTTCAATGATGAATTTTTTGTTTGAAAAGTAATTAGGAAAAAAGAAAGGACTTTCATGAGAACCAAAGATTATAATCACATTATAATTTTCCATTTTTTTCCTAAAGTCCCTCCTTTGTTAAAAAATCCACTGCTTTTAATGACAATCTAGCTATATTTTCTCTAGAAAGAATTTTCTTGAAAACAATAATGAATTCATTGTATACTTCATAAAAGTAATAAGTAGCTTTCTGCCTCCACAAAGCCTAATACCGCATGGTTAATGGATCAATTTTTCAATCTATCCTTTTCTCGATAGTCAAACCCTTGAAGACGTGGAAATACATAATAACAAGTATTAAGTAAGAGGCCATATAAAAATTCTTTTCTTTCTTGAAATTCAAAAGCTATGAAGAGATTTCAATAGAGACGATTTTCCCCAATCAAAGATAGTTGTTTTTGTGAATTGTAAAATATAAGATATAGAGGGCCAACTTAGGAATGCTTTGCATGGATTCTTGATCAATAATTCTAGTGAATATCCATGCAAGTTCTCGATAAGGGTTCTTTAATAAATTGATCTGAATTCTTGATATATCAACTGGCATTGTCGCAGGTTCCTCTAAATATTATTGTAAAAGATCCAATCAATTGTTTTTGTTCTTGAGGAAGTTCCTTGCTTCTTCTCCTTTAAAGATAATGGTGGGCTCTAGCAACTTCAACATCTTTTTGAAATGCAACGGTGCTAAGGAAATGGATATTTCACTTTGAAGTTGGATAACCCTTCGGCTTGGAACAAATTTATCAACACACCAGGAGACAATTTCCTTACAATCAAAAACTTTGGGCACACATCGAGCTAGAGAAATCCCCGATGTCCAAATTATTTTCTTATCCTTTCGAGGTAAGGGAAATGTAGCATAGTACTAGTAAGATATTAACCATTGAAAATTTTGATCTTCTCGCCTGAAAATATCCTGTGTATCTCCGCAGAATTGTTGTCTTCTTGTATCCATTTTGATGAAGTTGGCTGACCGTAGTATAATTCCTTAAAACAATGATTTTGAAATAAATATTTTTCTGGTCCCTTCTATTCTGATCTCCTGATTACCTCTTCTTGATAATCGAACCCCTTCATGAAGCCGTTTCTTGCCTTTTAAGAACTAATTCTTCTAACTTCTTGAGTAGTTAGAGATTTTTTCTTTCCTGGAGATATAACTTTAATTAATGAATCAATCAAGTATCATTAATTCATTCACATCATTGATATTCATATCTTTAAATGGGTCCCTTTCCGTCTTTAATAAAAAAAGATTAATAAACTTTTATTTTGAAAAATTTAATTAATTGCCCTTTTTAAAAGGGGACTTTGTTTTATTTTTTTGTACATGATATTTAAATTTTCATCCTTGGAAACCAATTTAAATGTGATTTTCGTCATCTTATCTTTCCAATGAGTCCTCCTAGGTGCGATTTCGTTTTATGGATCTCAAAATATGAGCTCCTGAAGTTAATATGTCAAACAGATTTTATCAGCACATCATGAAAACGTTGTTGATTGTTCTTTCAATTTCTGAGAAAATTATGGCCAATTCCAGCTCTTGAAACTTGTTCCATCATCTTTCGTGTTTAAATAACTTCCAACGAGGTAAATTTTGTGCAATTACGACTCTCGAATCTTAAGATATGGCCTTTGGAAGATTAAGACTTAACAATTGTCGATTAAATTTCCTTGGTTAAATTTCATCTTTCCCTTTGAAAATTTCGACTTGTATTAATAATACTTATCCCACATGCATGGTATTTTAATAGATTTTAGTATATATAATCAACAATCTATTATATACTTAGTAAGAAACAAGAGAAGGGAAGACTATGGAGATTTGAGAATTCGACCTTCCATAGGAAATTAGTTAATAATTAATATTTTGACAAAAAGTCATTCTCTACCCATGCCCAATCAACACGAGTCAACAATCCCATGTTGCCACATGTCATCACATGACAGGTCACCATCAATTTCCTTTTTTAACCAATAATAATATGCCATGTGTCATCCCTCCATAGGCTGCCATGTGGAAAGATCTTATTGGTTGATGGTATAATGTATGGAACTTTGGATAAAATGTTAAGTTAGGGAGGAAGTGAATGAGATAGGAGGAATAAGGAGAAAGAACTGGGGGGAAGAGTGACGACGTGTTGGGGAATGGCGGGTGCCCGCGAGTGAGGGGAAGCATGGCGGGTTTGAGGGTTGGAAGAAGTGAGAGAGGTGAGGGGGGGAGGGAGTGAGTGTGAACCTATAGAGAGTAAATAAATAAAAAATAATCTTAAGTAAAGGGAGTGGGGAGTGGGTGAAGATTATGAATGGTCGAGCATGGCGGGTGTGGTGAATGAACTTGCCATGCTATAATAATAAGAAACAAAATGGGTCTTATGCCCCATGAAACTTCAAGAAAAACATGGGTTATGAACTCGAGAAATTCAAGGAGCATGGGTTATGAACCCGAGAAATTCAAGAAATATGGGTTATGAAACCGAGAAGTTCAAGAAAATTTTAAGTGTGGAGTGATGTGTACCAAGAGATAAACATGGTTTCAAGAACTCGAAAATGGCATGATTCCAAGAATTGAATTTGGTTCCGAAAAATTGCTCACGATTCCACATGGAAGAAGCATTTTTGTCGCTTAAACACAAACCTGGATATCTTGAGCATACGAACACAGATTTTGAATCCAAAAAACGTGTGATGAATTTTATACCTAGGGCTATGCAATGAAATTATTATCATTTGAAAATTTTCTTTTTCTGATATCATTTTTTTTTAATTATTCCATGATCGAAAAAATCGGGGTGACCAATTTTTGGTTAACAACTAGCTCCAACTGCGGGACAATGACCCCCTATGGATTACCGAGAACACCAAAATCTAAAAAACCAAATGACTTCTCCATTGGGCTATGGATTCATCTTCGAAGTAAATTCTTGTAATTCTTCCTCTTCCACCCTCTTCCACAGAGTTATATTAAAATATTATTCCCATATTGCAACTGCCTTATTATGCAAAACTTGAACTGAAGAAATAAACTATGTACACACAAGGTCTACCTACCCTACCTTACTTGAAATTAAGGGACACTTTCAAGTGTAGGTTAATTTCCAATAGAGTCTTTCAAGCATCCAACTAATTCGTGGAATGAGCTCCAGAAATTTGGAACATGTTAGGGCTTATACCAATAAGTTAGGGGCACTCTCAATGTGCACTAGAGAAAATATGAACTAGGTATGTTGAAGATCTGATTGTATTTCTTCGCTAAAAATGATTTGGAACCATGATTAAATGAGATCAACTCTTGGTTTCTCAAGAGTGCTGCCATCTTTGATTAGATAAGAAATTTCCAATTTTAACATTCTTTCATCCAATATTTTTGATTCACTAACGATGCCTTGAAAACATTCTTCCTTCATGGAATGGAAATCTTGCTCATCATTGTTCTCATAATTCATTTCTTCCACCAATTCTTCTTGTTGCCAATGCTCTTTAGGATTTTCATCATATGTTGCAAGGCTGAAATATTCTTGTGCATTTGGTGGAGGATCCTTGATTTCATCCTCAAATTTGCTACTTAAAATATCTTCACATGAAGTATGTGAAAGGTTGAAATCTTCATTGTCTTGTATCCATATGGGAGAGGTTGGGATGGAAAAAATTTCAGCAAATGAATTTTCTAACACGACCCAACTGGTAATGATCTGAGATAGTAGTGAATGGTACCATTCAAGAGCATCCCCTTGTAGAGTTTGTAAAAATAATCTACATGTAACGTTGTCTTCGGTGAGATTGAAAACATCACATGAATTGTTGAATTTAAACAAGTGTTGTTCTACATCTTCTGAAGTATTTCCAAAGATTGTAGAAATTTTTTCCATAGGAATCTTGGGCATTTGAAAATCTAATTCTAGTAGATTTAATGGAGTTCTATGAAAACACCTCCTTCTTTGGATAATTCTTTCTTTTTCTACATCTTTCGAAGCCATTGATGGGATTGGTGAAGAAGGCAAAGGAGCATCATGATATGAAACAATTTTTTTATAGGAGTCAAAATATACATCTTCTTGAGATTTTTGAATCTTTCTGATGGAATTGCCAGAACTTTTAAGAGTTATTTCAGTGGAATCACTAGAACTTTTAAGAGTTATTTCGTTGGAATCACCAGAGAGTTCATTCTCTCGATATCTTGTGCTTCTTGGCTATTTTTGAGGTCATTCAAACATTTCTGAATATTATTTTTATAAACCACGTGCATCTAGAACAAGTAGCAATCTTCTTGAATCCTCTTTTCAAAACTTTGAACCATTAATACTTTGGTTCTACAATCATATATGAAATAAAGGCTCAGATAGCTTGAAAATAAATGGCTCCCCAATATGATTGCCAAAAATGTTGATGTTTGAATATGTTAGGATTGAAACAATGACCTCATGAGGATTAGAAATCCCCCTTTGTTTTTATAGAGGTAGCACTCCTCTAATAATATGAAAGATAATTTTGGGACAACGATATATATATATATATATATATGTATGTATGTATGTATGTATGTAAAAGAACGATTCTCAAATCTTTATCACTCAAGAAAATGAAAATAAATAAGAAATATACACATTAAGGATTCTTGTGAATTGGATTAGAAATCTTTGTTCACAACAATTGCAGAAAAATAAATTAAATAACATGTTACATAATATAATTGAATGATCCTAGCATGGTGGGTTAGCTCAAGTGGATGAGTGTCATTGTTTTCTAGAATGAGGTTATGGGGTCGAATCGACGACCATGAGCCTGTTTAGGGCCTCACTTGATGTCCCCACCGGGTTAGGCCCGTAATCAGGCCGAACGGTTTACCCCGTTTACCATCCATGAATTGTGGGGAAGTACTCGAGGGTTTCACATGTTGTATTCCTAGGAAAACACACACACACACACGCATAATTGAATGATCCTCACATCCATCACAGTTTTAAGAATATTTTTGATCACACTCAAAGGAAAAAGAACATATGGCCCATAAATTAAGAGAACTTTAAAAGAGTATTTCCATTGAAATAAAAAAATAGAATCTTATAAGTTCATTTTAAAGATCTTATACTCAAGAGCTCAGAGTTACAAGATACAATTAAAATTAACCCCGAAACTGTTCTATGAGATTTTCTCAAAAGTAATATGGTCTTTTACAATCTTAGAAAATCAAAAGCATTTGTCCGTAAATGCACTGGGATTGGGGCTCCCATGGACCAAAATATATATATAAGAAAATATGAGAGAAAAATGAGTGAGGCTGGAACAAAACATGAGCAACAAGACTTGAAAATAAGATAGAGGATGTAATTAGAACTCGGTTATATTTTTCTCAAGAAAGATAAAATATAACTGGATGAATTCCGAAAGAGAAGAAGAGGGGATGATCAATGTAGAATTAATGTGATGGAATCTCATGGCTCATTTTTGTGCTACTGATGTCCTTATATTTTCCTTGATGATGGTTTCATGGACGGTACTAATTGCTCCCTCTTGATTTTCTTCCATAATCTTGATTAAAGCACCTTTTAACCACTCTTCAATATAATCTATCATTGGAGCTACATTTATTTAATGTCTAATTTTTATATCAAATGATATTTCCTCCAAGCCTCTTAAGTCAAATGAAAGTTGGCTAAGCACATCTTCAATAACTTTATTTTGTTTGCATAGCTTACCAACCAATTCTCAACTTCATTTTCATTATATTCAATGATACTATTAAATTTTTTAGCTGACAAACCTTTCAATATTTCTATTTTTCTCTGAAATTGCTCTCTTGTCATAAATATAGAATTTATAATTAATTTGGGATCCTATACTTCTCATGTGGTTCCAACTAAGTCTATTTTAGTTAATATTTTGTACAATCCCTCCTTTTTAGTAACCACATAATCACATTCCTCCATAATTTCTTTTAGAATCTTTATCTTCTTAATCTAGTGGGCCTTTAGTTGTTTTATTCGAGCAAGAGAAGGTACATATTCTTCTTTTATTTTCATTTCAGTCATATTTGAAACCTTCAAAGCAAATGTAGTGACTACATATTTATAAAACCCTTCTTCATTTTTATAGTCACATTTGAGGAAATCTCTAAAAGCATTTAATTTAGAACCAAAAGAAACAATGTTACTTCCAACATCCCAGGATTGCATAATAAGAGACATTTTCTTTTTAATGTTTTCTTCAACAAACTTTCTAACATCGACTAATAAGCTTGTTGTTCCTTTCAATTTCAAATCCGGTAGATTTTACAATGGCCAATGGACTTGCAAGGATAGAGGGTGACATCAAAGTGTATTCCAACTCTTTAATTATTTCCTTTAGTTTTGCATTTTGTGCCTCCATGTCATCAATTGAAACATATAAAACATCCGTTGTTATCTTGTGTATCTTGGCAATTCCAAATGGAAGTAATCTACTGAGATCATATTCAGATTGAGATTTTCCATTTTTATTTTTCGGGTCAAACCCTTTAAATATTAACTTTCTAGAATTTATGTCAAATAAAACATTATGTATGGCAACTGACCCTTCTTCTGAAAAATCTTCTTCTTGTGTGGCGAGTTCATCTACAACTAGTTGACTTTCCTGCAACCTTCGTTCTTCATCAGAGAAATGAGTATTTTCAATATCAACTTCCAGGTCCATGTCCTCAAGAGGTATATCAGTTTTAGATATAGGTTGTTCTACTTCTTAAAACTGGTAATTTTTTATTTTCCTCTTTACCTGAAGCTTATGGGGACTTTCAATTTTTCCATGTGGAGGGTTTTTATCACCACCACCACCACTCAAATTACTCTTTGAAGCTTTGTTCTGTTGCAATGTTGTTGCATGGAGACTGTGTTTGGGTAGAATATTTTTTTGTGAATCCATAGGAGGTTGAGTACCTTTTTCATTTGGGCCTTTGCCTCTTTGTTTATATTGGGTTGTCAAATTTACCATGGTTTTAATATCACCAAAAAACTGCATTGAAACATCATGACTATTACCTCCTTCTTCTTCAAACATAAGTGTATTACTAAATGTGTTACTAAATCCAACTAGTGTCATACGATTAAGAAAAACATGACTTACGTTGAAGCCCCTGATTTTTTCTACATACTTCAAGTTGAAATGATTAAGGTGAGTTGAGTAATCATCAATTTTTGCAATTCCTCTTAACATGATTTCTCTGATTTTTCATGGCAATGTGATAAATTGCCTCTTTCTTTTCTCATAAAAAAAGGCAACCAAAATCTGTGTTTCCTAACAACTTCAATGATGAACATTTTGTTTGAAATGTAATTAGGAAGAAAGAAAGGAATTTCATGAGAACCAAAGATTCTAATCACATTATAATTTTCCATTTTTTTCCTAAAGTCCCTCTTTTTTTCAGAAATGCCATTGCTTCTAATGACAATCTAGCTATATTTTCTATAGAAGGAAGTTTCTTGAAAACAATAATCAATTCATTGTATACTTCATAAAAGTAATAAGTATCTTTCTGCCTCCACAGAGCCTAATACCACATGGTTACCAGATCAATTTTTCAATCTACCCTTTTCTCGATAGCCAAACCCTTGAAGACATGGAAATATGTAATAACAAATACTAAGTAAGAGGCCATATAGAACTTCTTTTCTTTCTTCAAATTTGAAAGATGTGAAGAGATTTCAATAGAGATGATTTTCCCCAATCAAAGATAGTTTTTTTGTGAATTTTAAAATATAAGATACAGATGGCCAACTGAGGAATGGTTGTCATGGATTCTTGACCAATAAGTCTAGTTAAGATCCATGCAAGTTCTCGATAAGGGTTCTTTAATAAAGTTATTCGAGTTCTTGATATATCAACTGGCATTATTGCAAGATCCTCTAAATATTCTTGTAAAAGATCCAATCCATTGTTTTCGTTCTGGAGGAAGTTCCTTGCTTCTTCTCCTTTAAAGGTAATGGTGGGCTCTAACAACTTCAACATATTTTTTAAAGCCAACGGTGCTAAGGAAATGGAGATTTCACTTTGAAGTTGGTTAACCCTTCGGCTTGGAACGAATTTATAAACACACCAGGAGACAATTTCCTTATAGTCAAAAAATTTGGGCACACATCCAGCTAGAGAAATCCCTGATATCCAAAGTATGTTCTCATCCTTTCAAGGTAAGGGAAATGTAGAATAGTACTAGTAAGATATTGACCATTGAAAATTTTGATCTTCTCGCCTAAAAATATTCAGTGTATCTCCGCAGAACTGTTGTCTTTTTGTATCCATTCTGATCAAGTTGGCGGACCGTAGTATAATTCCTTAAAACAATGAGTTTGAAATGAATATTTTTCTTGATAATATAACTTAAATCCTTTTTTCGATGAAGAAATTAATGCAAATTAAATGATATTACCTCGAGAGTTCTACCATTAATAACGACCTTTTCAAGATTTAATTGACAATTGTCTTTCATAGGATTATAATTTAATGTATCTCGAGAAGAGTGACAAAGCAAGGATATACAATGACGGGGAGTCATGCACGGGGGGGAGGATGAGGTGAACCTGCGAGTCTGTCAACCCATGAACCCACCATAACATGGAAATATGGCTAACTATTATTTGACGATAAGAGTGGAGACAAGAATTTGGTTAAGTGTTGTTATTGGTCAGACTCACAAGAAATGAATTATTCAAGAGTTTGGGACCTGGTAACCCATGGTGGAAAAGATAAAAAATGTTCTAAGTATAGAACTTAAAACGAGGATTGCAAAGAGATGAAGGTCCGTTTTGATAACGATAGAGAAAAGGTAACATAAGAGATGATAAAATGAACCCATGAGTCCGCCAATCTGTGAACCCGCCCTCGTAAGAAGAATTCTTAAAAAATATTAATTGATAGTGCATTACAGTTACGGTGGAAGAAATGAAGGTGAAATTTGTATAACACATAACTTTTTGGTAAAAAAAATTATGAACCCACCAAGGACCAAGAAATTTCTAATTAAAATAAAAATGGAAGGATGAGGAAAATCTTATATATAAGTCAACAATAGGCGAGGAAAATATGTCTTTGTGCTCTTCTACTACTCTGTCCACCTGTTATTGCTGTGTAGAGAGACCCCGAGCAAAGGATTTGGCGATTGAAATGACCTTTCGTTCACCTTCTGACCAAACCATAAAGAGGACAAATCTCCTGGTCTAAGAGACTGCCTTTCTGCACTGCTTCACGGAGAACAAAAAGATCATAGTAGTTGGGACTACCTCCGGTACCATGTAGAGTTGATCTCCCAAAATAATAATGACACTACGGGGCCTATATTCATAAACAACATGAGACTTCCACATATATAGTTGTCCTAAAAAAACATCACAAACTTAAAGGGGGGAAACATCACACAATACCTCATCTTTGAAGGGTTTGATGCTATAGTTCATGTGACATTGATGGTTGATGCAGATGTCTCATCCCCGGCTGAGCCAATCGATGGTGTATAGCTGACGATGCAGTGTCATTGTTAGGTTTAACCTCTTGACGACCTCTATTGATATTAGGTTCTTCTAGATACTTCTATCAACAATAAAATCTAGTGGGTCCCCTTCACCCACATCTGTGAGTGGAAGAGGCACTCCCCTTCTTCAAGCTCCCTTGGTTCCTCTAGTTGGAATTTTGTGGTAGCGATGGTAACACTGGGTTCTCCATCAATGATCTGTTTTCCCTTTTTTGGTTCTGAATCAGATTCTGAGTCAACATCCAACCTTGAGGCTTTCATCTCAACCAACAATGACTGTTTGGAGTGACATTCATCAATATTGATGATCCAAAAACAGAGGAATGAGATGATGGATAATTTTTCCTAGATCCTTCAACGACTACCAACAACAGAGGCACCTTCAATCAATGGTCACTTCGGAGGTGTGAATCCCTTTAAGTTACACATTAAATTTGATATTCTTTTATTTGAAGGTCAGATAAACGTCGATGCTTCGGAAAAATGGTTAAGTCTTCTATAGGGTTATTTATTTGTCCACAAATTTTCCAACTGTGAATAAATCACCTTCACGCTCCTTAAATCCCTTCCCGTGTCATAGATTGTTGGGAGACTTACTGTGAGAAACATGTTGAAGATGAGTCAAACAAATTTGGGCCAATACCCACTTGGGAGGCTTTTGATGATGCCCTCGAGGAGCAATACTACCTTGTTGGAAACTATGATAACCAGTACACTAGATGGACAACTCTGTGTCATGAGAGAGACGAGACGATATCAAAGTACACTAACATCTTCCATACATTAAGCACAAAACTTGGTATCAAAGAATCTAAGTGACACTTGGTTTTGAACTACCGCATGGCCTACATAAGTACATCCAAATAGATATGGAGATCCTGGACATCTCCTCTCCGAGAGATGCTTACCGATATGTTGTTAAGATCAAGCATAAGTTCAAGAAAAAGAATAAGCGAGATCTAGGTTTTGCAAACCGATCGCATCAAAATCTTGGTAAGGGTGGCCCTAAATACCGGGGAAAAGGACAGAGCAAGGAGTGCCAGTCACACGACAATCAATCCAAGCCACCAACAAAGAAGGGTAATGGGAAGTCAAAGAAGGACACTTGAAAGTGATGTGCATTCCATAAAATCCCTTGGCACAATTGATCCAGAATGTCACTCGTTAGATAGGATCTCCTGCTCCATCGTCCCTATTTTCTTTCATCATGGGAGGTTTCTTAGGTGGGAGAGAGTATTTTTCCTCAAGAGAAACAAGCTCAAGACCCAACTCTCTATACCATGGCCTCGTCGGGGACATGCACTAAGAATGACAAGGAACAAACTGCTTTGATGCCACTGATTCAAATTATTTTGAGAACGACATGAAGGTAGAAATATAGAAGATATATAATAAGGAAATACACAGAGATATTGCAAGGAACACAATGATAGAGTAAAACTCATATTCCATTAATGGTTGTCTAGAATACAAAAGACTATAAAATGCAAAGCACACAAGCTAGCTAGAATGATGGTAGCTTATCTTTTAAGAGAGAGATGTGTCAGTTATGCTCATTTGCAAGAAGTTGATTATAATGAGGCTCTAAAGGAATTTTTAACGTAAAACATAAATTAGAAAACCCTAAACATCCAAAACTCTAGCCCTAGAAGATAAAATTCCAAGAGGTTTGCGAGCCTCGATGGGGATAGTTGATACGTCAACTTCTTGATGACATAACTTTTGCATACGATCTCTGTTTCAGGTTCTCGGTACCCCGTTAGAAAGGTCTAACCGAGGAGTACACATTCATTCTGATCAACTCAATATAGGCCTTTAACATCTATTGGGCGTTGCCAAGTCAAAAAAAACATCGTTTAAGGCCTCAAAATGGCCCCGGAAATTTGGGACTCGAAAAACTGTAGAAAAATTGCCAAGATGGAAATTGTATATTGAGCCAGTGAAATAGGTGGGCGAAAACCGATGTCCACTTGAATCAATCTTCATCCTCGATTGGAATACCCAATGTTTTCGAACATGGTATCAGAGCCCGTTTGATGTAAGGTACCAAATGTAATATAATATGCCAAAACGAGAATATTCAACATATATCAATGTAACAACAAAATATTGAGAAGAGAAACACCAGAAATAATACCTTTATTCAAAGAAAGCAGTGTTCACTTGCCTCTTTGAGGGGGAAACCTCCAACATAGTGGAGCTCTATTACAATAATTCTCAAGACAAAGACTTCTCATGCCTCCTACTCTTATTTATATTAATTTTATCTTCTAAAGAACATTCTAGAGGAAGATCTTTATAGAAAAAAAAGCTTCAATTAGGTCTTCTTACATTGACTTGTTCACCCTTATTAAATAGGCCTTATTAACTAATGTCAGGCTTTATTACATGGAAAATATATTATTCTACCTTCATGGGGGGTTAGGGAGGTTAGGTCCTTAACATGCCCTCTCCCTTGAAGAATAACCTTGTCCTCAAGGTTTGAGATGAGAAAATTATTGTAGAATGGTGGTCGGCTCCTAGGTGGCATCTTTTGGAGTTGTATATTTACATTGAACTAACACTTCCTTGATGGTGCACTGACGAAGGTGATGCTCTCGCTCATCTATGATGACTTATAGCTACAACCAAATGGAACCTTCTTCATCCAACTCAAGGAGTCTGGTTTGAGTTTGGCACTTTGTTCCAATCACCGTATTTAAGCATGAGACATGAAAAACATGATGGATTTTAGAATCAATGGGAAGCGATAACTGGTAAGCCACATGCCCCACTCGTTTGAGACTGGTATAAGGACCATAAAATTTTGAATCAAGTTTATGAAAATGTTCAACTTTGAGTGAAGTGTGCTTATAAGGTTGTAGATGAAGAAACACCTGGTCCCCTTTAGAAAATTAACTGTCGAAATGACCTTGATCCACTTGCTTCTTCATGCGATTCTGAGCCATGACCAAATTTTCTTTGAGGGAATGGAGAATGGCCTCTTGGACTGTAAGATGTTTTTCAACCTCCTAAACCTTTGAGACCCCTGGCATATATGATAGAACCGACGGTGGATTTTGTACATAGACTGCTTCAAAAGGAGTCATGCGAGTAGTTGGATGGTAAGAGGTGTTGTTCCACCATTCAACTAGGGGTAACCACTGAGCTCACTGATGTTGTCGGTCAGATGAAAAACATCACAAATATGTTTCCAAACACTTGTTTACAACTTTAGTTTGGCCATCATTATAGGTATGATAGCCGGTGCTGAGATGCAATTGGGTTCCCTGGAGCCTGAACAATTCTTGCCAAAAATTACTGGTGAAAGTTGGATCTCTGTAAGAGACAATAGAATGAGGCATGCCATAAGTTTTGAAGATATTATCCATGAAAGGATGTGGTGAATGGGTGTTAAAGAGCACATAAATGAGCATATTTGGAAAGACAGTTGACTACCACCATGATGACTGACTTATTTCCTGATTTAGGTAAGCCAACAATCAAATCCATAGAAATATCCCTCCAAATAACAAGGGGAATCAAAAGTAGTTGGAGTGTGCCCAAGGATTAAAGTGATTGTTTCTCCTGTGTCGCATTGACGGACATAACAATTAGCCATAAATGTGAAAATGTCCTATTTCATACCATCCTAGGAAAAAAAAATGTTTGACCCTTTCATAGGTTTTGGTGAACCATGAATGTCGAGCTGTGGGTGAAGCATGAAGCTCAACAAGCATTATGGATTTAAGTTGTGAATATTTGCTTAAATACAAACGACCTTTGTAGCGAAGCTCTTCATTATTCCAAGAGTACCCTGGAGGAGTTAGGGAATGGTGTTGCAATTGTTGGATCATGCGAGAGAGTTTCGGGTCTTGTAGCCATTCCTGGTGAACAAGTTAGAGCCAATCTAGTACAATGAAGGAGAGGGAAAAGAGGGACCCTTCTTCTTCATACTTCCTAGAAAGAGCATCAACAACCACATTTTATTTTCCCTTCTTGTAAATGATCTCATAATCATATCCAAATAGCTTAGTCACCCATTTTTGTTGCTTAAAGGATGAAATTCATTGTTTTAGAAAATGCTTGAGGCTCTAATGATCAATTTTAATTTGGAAGCATTTTCCTAGGAGATAAGGATGCCAGAGATCCACCGCATGCAAAATAGCTCACATTTCCTTTTCATAGATAGATTGGCCTAAATGTCTCTCCGAAAGTTGTTTGCCAGTGAAGGCTAAAGGCCTGTCATATTGCATGAGGATTGCCCCAATTCCTTTCGCTGAAGCATCACATTCCATGACAAAAGTCTTTGTGAAGTCGGGAAGGGTTGGGACTAGATTCGTGCACATAGCCTGTTTCAAGGTGTGGAAGGATTGATCAGTGGTTGGAGTCCAAGTGAGCACAATGTTTTTAAGGAGGGCAGTGAGAGGTGCAACAATTTTTCCATAATTATGAACAAACTTGTGATAATACCCTGTTTAACCCATAAACCATGCAAACTCTTGAGAGTTTTAGGGCAAGGCCAATCTTTCATAGATTCAATTTTCTTAGGATCCACCCATCCGCCATCCTTGCCGAAAATATGACCCAGGTACTCCACTTAAAAGGCTCCAAAGGCACATTTAGACTGTTTGAGGAAAAGTTTGTGTTGAGAGAGTAGATGGAGAACTTGATCCACATGAACAAGATGGGCTTCCCAAGTTTTTCTATAGATGAGAATATCATCAAAGAAAACTAAGACAAAATGATGGAGGAATGGACAAAAGACATGATTCATGAGACTTTGGAAAGTGGAGGGAGAATTACACAAACCAAATGGCATGACCAAGAACTCAGAGTGACCCTCATGAGTTCTAAAGGAAGTCTTGGGAATGTCTTCCTCTTTCATAAGTATCTGATGGTATCCAGAACGAAGATCAAGTTTAGTAAAGTACCGAGCACCATTCAACTCATCCAATAGGTCATCAATGACAGGAATGGGAAATTTGTCTTTGATGGTGATTTTGTTCAGGGTACAAAAGCCTGGGTGCATGCACTAAGTGCCTTCTTTCTTGAGTACCATGACCACATGAAAGGAATAGGGGCTAGTACTAGGACGGATAACACCGGCTTTGAGAAATTCTTGAACAATTTTCTCAATTTCATTCTTCTGAGCAAAGGGACGACTATAAGGGTGAACATTGGGAGGAAGGATACCCGATACTAGATGAATGTAATGATCATGAACACCACAGGAAGGGGGAAGTCCACGAGGAGTGGAAAAATGAATTGGTGTTTGGAGAGGATAGATTGGAGGTCAAGATGCACTGAGGGTGTCTCAACTGCTTGAATGGAATGGAATTAGGAAATAATTCTCAAATGAACTTTTTTGAGAAGATTTTCCATTTGATGGGAACTGATGATCTTAGGGGAGCATGTTGTGATGCCTTGGAACTTATATTGTTGTCCCTCCTATTGGAATTGCATGATTAATTCCTTAAAATCCATGAGGATGGGGTCCATAGTGTGTAACCATTCACCACCTAGCACAATGTCACAACCACCCATGTCGATGGTAAACATATGAGATTTCAAGTGATATTGACTAATTTTTAGGCCCACACTTTCACAACGCTCACCACATTTCATGGAAACACCATTGGCAATCATGATTTGAAAATGGTTGACAACACATATATAACAATTGATTTCCCGGGAAATGCGTTGATGAATAAAATTATGGGTGTTTCCACTATCAATGAGGATGATGACCTTCTTGTGCTTAATGTAGAAAATGAGCTTGAGGGTTTGGGGAGCAGAGAAGCCAGTAAGACCATGCAACAAAATCAATGGTTCAACTTTTGGTGGATCAGAGGGTGGAGTAGGAGCATAGGTTGGGGGCAGGTCTTCCATTAGGGAAAGTTCAGCCTCCTCTTCAACAACATCCTCAAAATTGCCGGTAAAAAGTTAATGTTCCTTACACTTCTTCCCTTAAAAATATTTTTCATCACAATTATAGCAAAGACCCTTGAGTTAGCGTTCAACCATTTCTACTCAAGTTAGTTTCTAGATCTTGATATGAGTGGCAGGAAGGGTAGGATTGGTTGGTTGAGTGTAAGGAATAAAATAGGGTTTTCGATTGGGCGAAGACAATCTGTTGGGATTCCTTGGCTCGTTGAGTAGCTTCCAACCAATTTTGAGGGTGAGCCATTAGAATCCAGGCGTGAATTTCATCCTTGAGGCCACTGATAAAGCATTCCCTGAAAAAAGCATCTGACATGCCCTCTGTTTGGAAAGCCAAGTGTTCAAAGGAAGATATAAAATCTTCCATTGTGCCAGATTGTTTCAACTTGGTTAAGCAACCTAGATAGTGGGTGTCGATGTCAAAGCATTCTTAAAGCTCTGAAACAAACTGTGTCCAAGCAACATACCCTTGACGTGTCTTTCTACACCATTGCCACCATTGCTAGCATTTAGGATCTAGATAGAGGACACCATAACTAAGTTTGGCCAAATCATCAGTAATTCCATGGAAGGAGAAATAATGTTCCATTTGAGTGACCAAGCCTATGGGATCTAAGCCATCAAATTTGTTCACCTCAACTTTGGGAAGACGGGGGTCACAATGAAAGGAGTTGGAATGAACGACCTTATTATCGGAAGAGTCCTCACCTTCATAGTGTGAAGGTTGTTCAGAGGAGGGAGAACCATGCGACTATTTTAACCATTGGTTGAGAGCGTTGGCGAGGGAGGACAATTCACCCTTAACTGCTGCAAATTCTCTAATAACGTTGGCCTCAAAGATTACTAATTTGGAATTGGTGGAACCAATTTTCAAATCCATCTATGAATGCAGAAATGGATCACATGCTGAAAAACTCTTGGGACACTCAGATTATACATAAATAATCACTCAAATCTGAGGATCTAACAATTTATTGCCGGATTAATTGAAAATAAATTAAATTTATCTATTTCTCTTTAAACACTTTTAAAGAAAAAAATCATTTTACGACACTACTTATTTATCCATTTTAATGCTTAAGAAATTTGAAAATAAATTAAATTTATGATAATTCCATTTCTCTTTACACACTTTTAAATCGGGTCCAATATAATCTCAATTGTAGTTTCTGAGAAAATTAGTCCGTTGCGGGCCTGGAGTAAACGCAAGAAAAATACACGATTCAAAATTCTTTTTCAACGAAAAAAAAAAAACTGAAGAGGTTCGTCGACGCATACAGAAAGCCACGACCATGCATATTAAACCCCATAAGTGCCTTCGCCAACAGGAATGCTACAGAACACGCCATAACAATTCTCACATTTCAATTTCAATTGAAGGAAAAATGGCGAAGGAAAGAGCATCGGAAAAACCCACTCGCGAGCCTGGGGATGACAGAAAATCCCAGCTACCTCCGAAAGAAGTGAAGGTGAAGCTTGAAAAAAGCAGGCGAAGGCCACCATTGGAAGGCCGATTAGAGGCAAACACGAGAAAAATTGTAGAGTCGAAGTCGTTTGTAATAGCCGGTTCCAAAAATCGGGCGAGGGTGGGAAGTTACGTGCGCTTTCGGAACGGCCCGGCGCCGGGCGTGGAAACATCAGTAGCCAAAATAATGAAGGTGGAGCGTACCTCTGCTCGAGGGCCCTCCAGTGTCCACGTCCGGTGGTTATACAGACCAGAAGATACTCGCTGCGGAAGACGGCCTTACCATGGGCGCATGGAGCTCCTCCTTTCCGATCATGTTACCGTCGAGTCATCYGCCTCCGTGGTTGAGCTCTGCCGAGTATTCACGGTTGACGCCTACATTTTGAGGAGGCTCACCACCGCAGATARTCGTAGCTATTACTGGCGGTTCCATTATGAAACCATTACTACCGACTAGGGTGCGTGTCAGCAATAACTCAGTGCAATTACCCTCAAGGAGGGATGGAAACAGTGTAATGACCCTCTAGGAGGGACGGAAACAGTGCAATTATCCTCAAGGAGGGATGGAAACAGTGCAATGACCCTCAAGGAGGAGTGGAAGCAATAACTCAGTGCAGTTACCCTCGAGGGATGGAAACAGTGCAATGACCCTCAAGGAGGAATGGAAGTTGCGGGATGTAATGGTTAAAAATTCTCCATAACCATTATTATTCTTCCTTAAAAATGTCAAAACTTGTAATGGAAAAACCTGTAATGGAAAATTTCAACTCTATCTTCAAGGAGATGGAAGTGCATTAAGGGGCCCTATCTTCAAGGAGATGGAAGTGCATTAAGGGGCCAGCAAAAGAAGAGCTGCAAGTTAAAAAATAGGACTTCTGGATGTTACAAGAGGTAATTTGATATTGCAAGAGGTAGTTCGAGGTTGCAAGAGGAATTTGAGTAGTTAAAATGAAGCATGCAATGCTTTTTTAAAAGGTCCTTGTTTCAAATTGCATATATATATGATTGCACACCCCAAGTATGCAATGCCCCACAAGTCTATGTTCAACTTGCATGCACACTTCATTGCCCCAAGGGGTTCATGTTTCAACATGCATGCACACATCGTGTGCAAACCTCAACATTCATGTATGCTACTTTGATATCAACTAGCCTTGTGCTCAGCATTAGGAATATGCATGAGCTTACAACTATGAATGCCAACAATTATCTAGCATCGCTATGGAAGTCCAATCATAAATGTAATTGAGTTTTGGTCTATGGAAGTCCAATCATAAATGTAATTGAGTTTTGGTCCATTTGTATAAATACTTGTATATATACTCAACTTTTTTAGTCACTTAATATAGAGAGTTTTGCCTCACGGTTTTTCAAGGAGTTAAGTTACATAATTCTTCCATGAAATCTGAAATCTTGTTCTTCCATGAAATCTTCTTTGTAATGTAATTTCTTATTTTGAAAATTAATAAAAAAGTTTTCTTATGTTATGGTTCTATTTTAATTATGGATATGTTTGTGATTTGATAACAAAACTAAGTTTTTTTTTTTATTAGATTTGATAATTTACAACTTTCTCTTAGGTTTGGGTTGTATGTTGCATTATACTTTTTAAGAAACTATGCAAATTATAGAGATCAAGAGAGGCCTAAAAGAAATTGTGATGCAATGACACATGTTTTTAATATCTAAATAATATGTGATGTTTAATGAGAAAGAATATGTTAATTATTTAATGCCTACTTTGAACATTGTTTATTTGTATGGTTTTTTCTTGCATTTTGTGATATATTACAATGTGTTTTGAACATTTTGTTACATTATTGTCAACCTTCGATATCATCTAAAGAAGAGATTTGTTCATTGATGACTTTTTAGAAGATTTATACCAAAGTAATTGTGAAAGTTGAACCTCTAAAAGAAAAAAAGAAAAAAAGAAAAAAAAAACATATTTCATTATATATCCTTACACCAAAAAGTGATTAACATTGGATATACACTTGTTTTGTCAAAAACACTTTTAAGTTATAACCTTAACCTTGATGCAAAAGTAAAACAAATAAATAAAGAGAATAGACCAACAAATATATAATAGTTGACATAACATAATAGAGGTAGCTCCACCAAAATTTCTACTAAATTTTTTCACCTAATATTTGTTTACATGATATCTTGTAATGTTATCCTTACTAACATGGTGTCATATGTGGATTAAATTTTCAAAAGCAAAGATACCCTACTTTTATGATAGACTTAACAAGTATACAAAGACTCTCACACCATAACACTTCTAGATACATGAATTTTGACTAAATGTTCTTAATTTTCTTTAGTAAGGATCAATATTAGATGTCATTGTAATGGAATGCTTCACAATTGTTTTAGTTTCGTATTATCATGTAGAATGGTGACTCGTGCTCATTTTCATATAAGGAATATTTGATTTCATGCCCAAAGTTGTATATTGTAAGGATAGGGTGTTGTTTAATAGGGACATACCCCATGGTATGTATTAGAGGCCCATATGTTATTTCAATGTTTTTAATGATTAGTAAGTATGTTCATCCAAGTTGTGGATGATCAAGATTATGTTCAGAACGAAATGAAAGCAAAGAAATTACAATGAAATACTCATGAAAATTTCCAGAAACAAAGAAATACAACAATACTTGATTTCTATTAATGAAAGAATTGTAAAGAGACTGTAAAAATACAGAGTGCAAGAATCGCTAGAATGGTGGCAACTTTATCTCTGAGAAGAGATGTGATGGCTACGCTCATTCGCAAGAAGATGATTACAATGAGCCTTTGAAGGCCTTTTTATGATAAACAAGAATGCTAAAACCTTAGACATCCAAAAGCCTAACCCTAGGAGATGGAACGCCAAAATTCATGTGGGCCCTGTTTGGGTAAGTTAGTACATTAACTTCCCAAGGCCGTAACTTTTGCATACGATCTCCATTTTAGGCGCGTGATAGCCCATTGGAAAGGTCTTTTCGAGAACTACGCATTATGCCATCAAACTCTAACTTTGTCTACAATTTGACCGTGGAAAGCAAAAAAAACATTGTTTAGGGCCCCAAAACGGACCTGGAAGTACAATAAGATGTGTTGTCATGAAAACATACAAAATAAACTAGTTGGATTAGGTGGGAGGCTGCCAATATCCACCTGGAATATGTGTAGGGCTTCAAACAACCCCAGAAGTGTAGAACCCACAATTACAAAGAAGTACAGAAGAACATGTTGCACTAAAAACTGATAAGAGGAGCCAGTTGGAACATGTGGGTGGCCACCAATATCCACCTGGATCAATGGACTTGGAAAATAATTAACATGTGATATTGGTTATCTAACATACTTCTCCAACACTTGTGATACACAAATTATCAAACCATTATTAAATAATCCCCATTATATGCATAATTTGAACTAACATATGACATGTTCACCTTCTAATTAGATTATCCCTAATGATGCATATTTGATTTCATCTCGTGTTTTAAGTTGATTAGAATAATATGCAATTCATATCATAGCCTTTATGTTTTCTATCTGTTTAGATCTCTAGATTATCATTGGATGCCATCCTTCATCAAAAGGAAAGTTATAAGGTTTCCAATAAGTACCACACAATTCACTTGCCTCTACTCATTACCTATCACATCCCACCATATCATTCCACTTATCATTCCTTATCATGATCTCACCATAGACCATTGGGAAAACCCATATCCATCACTAAGCATGTGTAAAATCACAAAGCCGCCTCATCTTAATAGTTTTCATTTAGTTTATCTAGCACATCTATCATGGCACCATGTTACAATGTTAGCTATAATTTTAGATAAGTTGTTTAAGATGGTTGTTTTAACTTTATAATTTTATATAAGTTGTTTAAGATGGTTGTTTTAACTTGGTTGATATAAAGGAATAACATTGAGAAGTAAATATTCTCAATGTGAAGGCCCAAATACATGTTAAGGAGAGGATATTTCTTAATCAAAAGAGGTTGATATTTTCAAGTGGAAAGTAGTTGCACCTTAGTTGATTATAACATTAAGAAGGAATAAACCCTTAGCATAGTACTTTGTCACCTTAGACAAGTTCTAAGCAAAGGAAGGACTGCCTCCTAAAAGGATTTTCATATTATGTCATTTTAGGGGGAAAGCGGAAAATCTTCAAATACATATTCTTTTAAATAGGCCATTAAAACAAATCCTCCTTCCATTTGGATCCCAATACACCTCAACTAGGAGCCTTCATTGTGGAGAGATGTAGAAGATGAGCAAGTCCATTGATAGTTATAATGATAATGCCATAATATATAGGATTCAACAAGTTGTGGCCATCATCATCTCTGCTTATCGAATGGATTAACTCCACTTGGGCCACATAACATTAAGTAATTTTTTGTTCCAAAGATTTATTTATAATGTTTTTTCACAATCTTGAAGATCACCTGAGGGTCTTAGAAGAGGACCCATGATTTTGGGCTATAGATCACCTCTTTGTCAAATTACGGTTCAAAGATGTCAACCTAGTAAGTACCATGTTTATCACAACAACCTTAGCATGGTCAAGACTAAGGAATCACCCCATATTCACGAGGATTATGCAAGTTTAAAGAATCATTGGAAATACTTTGTCTAGATTTCATAAGTTTCACATCATGTATAACCAAAAGTAAAAAATCATTACATATGATGAACACTATGTAGAAATTGACATGAGTATATGTATAACAAATAAGATAATTACAAAGTGGTATAATTTTTTTATGGATCCAAAAATTGGATTATAAAAACATAACTTTAATTAAAGGTTAACGGATACTTCCCAATTGCTATCATTTCCTAGAGAAAAATATATCATAGCTATCATTTCCTAGAAAAAAAAATATATCATAAAGAAAAGAAAAAAATAAAAAAGCATGTGAATGTTCAAAATCACCAATGAAACAAACAAATAAAATAAAAAATAATATGCATATCTTTATAAATTATAAAGGTTTTACATTAAAGATTTTAGTGATCATAATTATTTTTTATTTTTGGAGGTTTAGTTTGTAAAAAAATTAAAATTTGAATATCACACTTGAATCTAAATCTATAGAGGTTGGAAATTACAAACCAAACCTCCAAAAAAAAATAATTGTGTATATAAATTTTCTTATATAAAAATCTATTTTCACTAATCAAATCCATTAATTTTTTTATTTTAAAATAAATTAATTTTACCACGCTACTTTACCTTACTTATTTAAACATTTTAATAATTGATTAAAATTTTATTTAAAAATAAATTTATTCTAATTACTTAACATGACCAATGTCGAGTTCTTGGACATTGCATTTCATATGGCCTATAGATTGCATGTTAAATATTTTTAGGTAACGATCTTAATTTTAAATCTATCCAAATTAATCTCTGAGAAAATTAATCCATTTCGGCCCTGGAATAAGCGCAAGACAATAACACGATTCAAAAGTCTTTTCAACTGAAGAGGTTCGTTGACGCATACAGAAAGCCACGACCATGCATATTAAAGTTTAAACCCCATAAGTGCCTTCGCCAACAGAAATGCTACAGAATACGCCACTCGCCGGTTGCTAATGTCTGCCCTCGCCCAGTTTTTCAGATGAGGTGCGCTAGGGGTGGCTCCACGCTCCATCTCTCAAGAAGTGTGCTAGGGTTTGCTCAAGTCCTCCATTGCCCAATCCTTTGTGGCGATTTGCAGCTTCAGCAATGCGTTAATATTTTCCATGCCCTCCCCTCTCTTCCAGCATGCCTTCTCAACGTGAGCTTCGCTAGGGTTTGCTAATATGCCCTCTCTTTTGAGTTCTAGACAGTGTGCTTTAGGGTTGGATCTAGATCCATATCTCAATTCCGATCTAGATCAAAATATCAGTTTCTTCAGTATATGAAGATAATGCCTCCTCATAGAGCCTCCTCCCCCAAGGATTCTACATCTGGGAAATATTCTCCCATACAGGACCTGGCTCTTGCTCTAAATGAACTCATGCAGCTGCAACAGAGCTCCTCAACACCAATACCACTACAGTTGTATACTCGTTTCCAGCTACCTAAGTTTTTAGGGCATATGAATGGTGAGGTCGTTGATTCCTAGGTACACAGTCTATCCACTTATTTCAAGACTTGCCTAGGAGTGACAAAAGAAGAGAAGTTATAGATCGCCAATTTGCAATTGGAAGGGATTGCTCAAGCTTGGTGGGATGCCCAAATAGATACCTCCTCTCGGGTGGTGTACTTTAGTGATCCTTTTTTGGACACCCCTCCACCTATTGGTTCTTGGGATAATTTTTGTCAAGCGTTGCAAAGTCGCTTCTATCCCCTGGGGTACCGTCAGACTCTCTTAGCTCGTTGGTTGCAACTCTGCCAACTCTTGGGCCAGTTAGTCCAAAGCTACATTGAGGTGTTTACTAAGCTCCACATTCAGCTGCATATTCAAGATCCGGAAGAGGTACTCATTGTTAATTTAACTCGGGTCTTTTATTATTTATACGTAGAGAGGTTGATTTATTTGAAAGCTCTTCCTTAGATAAGGCCTTTCTTTGAGCCTTGGCTGTGGAATGGAAGCTCACTCCTCACCTTTGATCTCCTCTATCCACAGCTAGCCTTCCTTAGCTCCTTTCTTCTTTTGCCTCTCCCACCTCACCCAAACCTAGCAAATGGTGTTCTTATAACAAATCTTGGTTTCACTCCTCAATTGAATGTCGTGTTCTTTGTAATCAGAATCCTATCAAGACTTTATTCGTTGATGCTCCTAAGTCCTCCTCAAGCACATCGCCTTCCCCTGAGCTGATCACTTTGGAGAATCCTACAAAATCAGACCCCTCTCTCCTGCTTATGGCCAATGATTGCCAGAATTCTTCACTAGTGCCTTTGTTTACTCACAATTTCCAGATCAATAGATCCCTGGCCATTCTCATTCTCGACAATGGTGTCGAAAAGAATTTGGTTGCTCATGATTTGGGGTAGTGGTTGGTGCTTCCTACTGCCCCTCATCCGACACCCTTCCAATTGGGTTGGGTTCAAAAGGATGTTCCTCATGTGATGGTGACCCAATGTTGTGCCCTTACTTTTGCCATCAACCCTTTCTGCAATATTGTTTTCTGCGATATGTCTCCTTTGGATTGTGAAGATGTGCTTCTAGGTATTCCCTATCAGGAACTATGCCACGCTATATACCATGCTTGCAATCATTAGTATCATCTTTAGAAATATGGTTGTACCTATGTCCTCACCTCATCCTCTCTAAAATCCCCTACCTTACTTTTCGCCCAACCTACTGTTTAACAAATCAGCCTCAACAAGTCCATTGCCCTCTGTTTGTTGTGCCCTCTTAAACCATACAACCCCTCTCATGCCCTTCCTTCAAATATGGACACTTTACTCACATCCTTTGAAGATGTTTTTGTTGTTCCCACTAGACTACCCCTTGTTTGTTCTATTGATCATTCCATTGATCTTATTCCTAGAGCCACTTTGCCTAGTGCCCCTTCTTATCGCCTTGCTCCTTGTGAGGCTGAGGAAGTGGAACACCAACTACAACAACTTCCTAATACCGGTCACGTCCAACTGAGTTCTTCACCTTGTGCCTCTCCTGCCTTCATCATCCCCAAGAAGGAGTATGAGGAATGGCGTTGTAGTCCAGAATCATTACTCTCTACCACACATTGATGATTTACTGGATCATTTGAAGGGTGCCCGCTTCTTTACCAAAGTGGATCTTATAGAAGGATATCATCAGGTTCGCATGAATGCAACAGACACATGGAAGACAACTTTCAAAACCAAGTTTGGGCTTTATGAATGGATGGTGATGCCATTCAGTCTTACTAATGCCCCTGTCACTTTCATGAGGCTAATCAATGATATTTTCAGAGCACATTTGGGAAAATTTGTGGGAATCTATTTGGATGATATATTGGTCTTTAGAAAGATCTCGGAGGATCATTTGCTCCATGTGCGCACTGTGCTAGACTTATTGTGCACTCACAAACTCCAGGTGAAACATCATAAATATTCTTTTGGGAAACCTTCAATTCACTATTTGGGTTTTGTTGTATCTATTGAGGGTGTTATCCCATATCCCACTAAAGTCCAATCTCTTGCATAGTGGCCAATTCCTCACTAATCTCTAGAACTCAAGAGCTTTATGGGTGGCATTAATTTTTATTGATGGTTCATTGCTAACTTCTCTCAGTTAACATGCCCTCTTCATTGAGATTTCCAACCATAATCAGTTTGTGTGGTATCCCTTTGCACAACAACAATTTCAAGCTCTCAAAAATTCCCATTGTTATGTTCATGTACTTCATTTACCTGATCTTCAATCTCCCTTTGAGATTGAGATGGAAACCTCTCAATATGCTATTGGCGCGGTTCTTAAACAAGGATGACACCCTATTTCATACCATTCAGAGACATTGTCTGATGCCAAATGCAATTATAACACTTATGACAAAGAGTTCTACAATCTGGTACAAGCATTGAAATAGTGGCACCATTCGATCCTAGTGAAAGAAACAATCCTCCACATAGATCATCATTCACTGATTTTCATTAATTCTTAGACTGAGATATAACAACAACACCATTTAAAGTGGGACGCTTACTTTCAACAATTTCATTTTCTAATTAAATACAAGAAGGGAACATTCAATTGGATGGTTGATCTCCTGAGTCGCCCCCCTACACAAGTACTTCAACTCCTGATTGTGCATTGTGTTGCCTATGAGGCTTGAAATCCTCTCTATGCTTCTTATCCCTTCTTTGCAAAGATATGGGTTGTTGTGCAACATCCCACTGTGGTCAATCAAACTCCATTCCTAGATTATACAATTAGAGATGGGTGGCTATAAAAACTCAACTAGTTATGTGTCCCAACTTCTGAAGATGGTCTTACTTTGATTAAAGAGGCTCATACTTCCTCCTATGGTGGCCATTTTGGGTCTCTGAAAATAGTTAAGCACTTGCAGTGATATTTCCTTTGGCCTTCTATGACTCATCAAGTGGATCATTTCATTCGTGCTTGTACCTTGTGTAGTCAACAGAACCTCATCAATAACAAATTTGGTTTGTATCATCTCCTTCCTCTACCTTCCCACTCTTGGGACTCTATTTCCATGGATTTCCTTAGTGATTTAGCTATGACCTTATGCAAACATAATGCTATTTGGGTTATTATTTGTCATTTCTCCAAGATGGTTCTTTTTATCCCTTGCAATAAGACCACTATTGTTGCACAAACCACAGACTCATTCTTTCATAATGGTTGGCCACACTTTGGCCTTCTTACTAGCATCATATTTGATCGTGACGTTCGCTTTCTCAGCACCTTCAAGAAAACATTGTGGGATTTATTGGGTTGTCAACTCAAATATTCTGTGCCTTTCATCCCCAAACAGATGGCCAAACCGAGGTAGTTAACCATAGCCTTGTCCATGCTTTTCGCATTCAATTTGCCAAAACAAAACAATGGGATACAACCCTCCATGTCATTCAACATAGTTATAATCGTGTTGTAAATCTTTCTATTAGGATCTCTCCTTTTGAGGCCTACTTTGGATATCAACCTTTATCCCCTCATGAAATTCCTCTCACCTTTCAACCTTCTGGCACTCCACACCAACAGAAAGATCAAACATCTTCCCTTTCATTTTTGTAGAGTCTAGCACACAAACATGCCCAAGTCTCTGAAGCACTAAACACATCCCAACAATGCTACAAATCCTGCCATGATGCTCATCGTTCCCCTATGGTTTTTACTCTTGGTGATAAAGTCTGGTTTTATATGGAACACGAGCATTTTAAATCCCAACGTCAACATAAACTGAAGCCTCTCCACTATGGCCCTTATATTGCTCTCCAACAGATTGGGGACAATGCTTATCGCCTTGACTTCCCACCCCAACTAGGAATTCATGATGTGGTGAATGTGAACAGTCTTAAACACTATGAACCCCCATTGCTAGAAGTTAATGTCACCATCTCTCATCATCTCAAGTTAATCCCCGATTTCCAGCCTCCCTTGCTACAAGACACCTTACTTGACACTTGTCGTACCACCCCCTGTAATCAACATCATGCATCATACCTTGTTGGGTGCACATGAAAAACTCTTGCTCAGGCTGAATGGTTTTCGGAAGTTGCCATTCACATACATTTTCCTCATTTACTGATGGAAGTGGGGACACTTCTAGGCTTAAACAAGGAGGAGTTGGGAAACCTAATGGACATCCACATGAATCCCAAGGAAGGTGCATTTCCTCAACCAACTAGATTTTTGGAAGGCTCACTCTCTCAACTTGTTGGAGGATGAGAACAATTGGGCACAAGTCTCAAGGAGGTAGTTGATCATATCTAACTAACTAGTTGTTAGAAGCTAGTTGTAGCTTAACTCATTTAAGCCATCATGTAATAACATGCATATATATAACCCTGCCTCCGATTCTAAATAAAGCGATGGTCATTTTGCTCTTAGTTTTACTGCTAGTATTGTTGTTTCCTATTCTAGTTAATTTCCTTAGTATTTCTATTGTAGATCAACTTGCATGCACACTTTGTTTCCCCCCAAGGGGTCCATGTTCCAACTTACATTCACACATTTCAAAACTCTATGTGTGTACATCTCAACATGCTTGTATGCTAGTTTGATATCAACTTGCCTTGTACTTACCATTAAGAATTTTGTGTGCAAGCCTACGACTATGAATGCCAACAACTACCTAGCACTGGTATGGAATTCCAATCATTTATGTAATTGAGTTTTGGTGCATTTATATAAATCCTTGTATATATACTCTCTTAGCTTTTTTATTCACCTAGCATATAGAGTTTTCCTGACAGTTTTCCCAAGGAATTTCGTTGCATAATTCTTCTCCAAAGTTATGTTGTTTTGTGATTCCCCATTTTGATCATCAATAGAAGAGCTTTCTAATGCTCTAGTTCTATATTAATTGTGGATATGTTTGTGATTTGATAACAAACCTAACTTCTTTTTTTATATCCATATTGGATTTTATAACTCACAACTCTCTCTCAACTTTGGGTTGTCTATTGTCTTATACTTCTTAGGAAACTTTGTGTCAATCATGAAGAGGTCACCAAAGCCCAAAATGAAATTGTGATGCAATGGCACATGTTTTTTATATGTAAATAATGTGTGATGTTTAATGAAGACGAATAAATTATTTTCTTCATATTTACATTTTTTTTTTTTAACATTGTTTATGTATATAATTTTTTCTTGTATTTTGTAATATATTACAATGTGTTTTGAAACATTTTATTAATTTTATGTTGTCAATCCTTAATATTATGTAAACAAAAACTTATTCATTGATAACTACGTAGAGAACTTAACTAACTAGAGAATTTAGAAAGTTTTTTTTTTGTGAAAATTGAATTTCTTAAAATAATAATAATAACTCTTTCATTGTGCATCCCTTACACCAAAATATAATAATAATAATGGCATTGGATATAGCTATATTTTGTCCAAAGCACTTTTAAGTTGTAGCCTTTGCCCGGGAACAAAGGGATAAAGAGAATAGGGAAACAAATATATGATAGTAAGAGAATTAACACCCAAAAAAAGAACTTATTTATCAAAATTGTATAATTTTTTTTTTGAAATAAACCCATTTTTTTTTATTTTCAAGTCCAAGTTTGAAAAAGATTCAATTCATTACGTACTTTCCTCAACCAAATGTGTTGAAAGTATAACAAGTTATTGGAGCAAAAGTTAATAAACATTGTACATTCTTATTGTCTTTAAACTTTTTTGGGGTCACACTACATGGGCTAATTTGCAATCATCCTCCTACAATCTCGACAATTCTCACTCGATTATTTGTGTACTTTTTTTTCCAAGAGAAAATTAACTCAAATTTATATAAAGTATAAATTCGTTTACAAAGCCAGCGATAAGCTGTGACCAAATCAGTGCAGCTACAACATCCATGCACAAAGGCAAACAAAACACCACAACCCAGTACATAACAAACAGCCCAACACAACACGCACGCAGGCTGAGCAAGTGAACCAAAAAAAAACAAGGCATAATAACCCAGGAGAAAAACGACGCCCACAACAGTAAGGCCCCAAGCGCCCAAAATGGCGCTCCACGCGGGAGCCGTCACAGCAGACCGTCAAAACTCCACCACCGCCGAAAAAAACCCCTCCGAGGAAAGCTTAGGGAAAGAAGGCATCGAAAGCACCCCCTCGGACCCTCTCGGCACCCAACTGCAGCAGAAGGGAAAAAGGGGACGCCG
>JASDQU010439859.1:86077-98612 GCA_032191745.1 Picea mariana | reverse complement strand
TTATTTTAGTTTCTTCTACCCTATTGAAGTTAGGTTATGTTAAAATATCACTCAAATGTTTGACAAGTTATTTTTCAATGTTGTCATGATTTTCCATGATTTCTCCCCCAGTCGCATGTAGAGTATCTATTCGATTTTGAATTCTCCTCAACAAAAGTGAATCGCCGAAATTTTTTGTGTTCTTATCTCCTTCTTGGAGCCATCCAATGTGGGATTTATTTCCATATAAGATCTCCTCCTCCTTATCCATTTCACTCAAGTCCAGGTGTATTTTTTCCTCCTTTATCTTGAGCTTCATGGAGTGACATTCTCGAATTAATTCTTCCTAGACTTTTTCCATGTCCTCTTCCGGTATTTTATTTTCTTCAAAGATGTTCCTAAAGACTAACTTATTCCATTTCTTGAGATAAGTTTTGATGTATTTAAATCTCTATTGAAATTGATACAACTTAGTTCCATAAATTTCCTATTTTTCTTCCAACCATTCCGCTATATTCTGGAGGAATTCAGGGTGACAGAGCCAAAATTATTAAAATTGAAAAGGTTTGGGTCGTGGTTTCATATTGGTTTCCCACTTAAGGGAGATGGGATAGTGATCCTATCCATAATAACTCTACCTTAGAAGCCATCTCAGAGGACAGCTAGGATAGGATCACTATCCCATCTCCCTTAAGTGGGATAGTGATCCTATCCATGTGAAAATAGGATAGGATCACTATCCCATGTGATAGATGGCTTCTAAGGTAGGGTCGTTATAATTATTGGTACATGTGAAAATAACTCTACCTTCAAAATGTTAGGGTCCTAAAGGATAGCTAGCCTCCCCGAGGCACCCTCGGCGTGAATGCATTCTACCTCACAAGTTTTCCATATCTTGAGAGCTATTCTCCTCAACGTGTTACTATCAGACTTGATTTCTTGTAACAAAACTAATTCTTCCTTTTCTTGTACAATTTTCTTCCCAAGTAATCTATGATTGAATAGTGCGTATAGACCCCACACATGCCATGGAATTTTTTTCATGTTTAACATTTGGGTTGGGGTTGGAAATACTTATCTGGGAGTCCCACTACTTGGCCTGAGTCGACGAGAAGGGCTCATGTCTCTTCTAATTTATTCTTGTGTGACTTGAGTCTCCTTTTCTTCTCCTCTCCCCCTGTTTTTTTCTGATCTTTTAGTGGGTTTTTTGTTTATGCCGATATTTCCAGATGACGAGGTGGGATTATATTTATTGTGTCCTTTGCCTTTTCCCTTGGTTAAATTGTGTTGGAGATTGCGCAATTGTCCCACTTGTATGTTGTTAATATCATACTCATCATGTACTGCTATTAGTGATTTAATATCGACCTCCATATCTTCCTGGTTCATATCTTGGGGAGAATCCTTCCAATCAACCTCCTCTTGTGATTCATCATTGTTGTCCATATATTGCATGTTGATTTCTCCTTCTATTTCTGGAATGGTTTCAATTCTTTGCTCTGTATGACTATGTTTCTCAAGATATTATTGCTGGGTATTGGTTCCTTTATGTTCCTCCTTTTTCTTTCTTGATGTTTTCTTCCCCCCTTCTTCACTGGTTTCCACTGTTAATGCTTGGAAGCTATTTGAATCCTTCTTAGAGAATTCCCTAGTTGGTTTATTTCCCTAGCGACCCTCTTTCCTTTTGCTGGGAATCTTGAAAAATTCATTCGCATCCGCCTCCGCCTTACCCTTGTTTGTCGCTAATGTTTCATTCTATGGGAAATCTATAAACATGTGTCTATGCTTGTGACATTTCCTGCACCTAAAAAAAATGAATTTGTTGTCGATGGTCTAGATCCACTCTGTGTCTTGGTAGGAGATAATGATTGATTCGGGTAAAGCTCCTACCACATTCATATAAATGAAAATACGTGCATAGGATGTGTACCTTGCAACCTTAATGATCTCTAAGGGTTTAATGAAGGACTCAAGCATATTTCCAATTCCTTCCAAATTTTCCAGATGCCATAACTCTTAAGGTAAGGAATATAGCTCGATCCACATCGAGGCTGCTATGTAGTCTTGTTTTTTTGGTGGGAATCATTCCATCCATTATCTTAGGTGGAAACCTATAAAATTGAAGAAATAAGGTCCCTCATCAAATATTTTTTCTCTATCCTCAATGCACGAGAAAATTATTGTAAAGAAGCCCTTTTATCCTAGCTTTAGATCCATTTCTCATTCGACTTTCCACCTTGATTTTACCCAAACCATGAGGGCTTTCTCCGAGGGCCAAATTCCCATGAATTTTCCAATTACCACATGTTATTTCATGTAGCGTATGTAGTCCCTAATTCGCGATGAGGTGACCTCATAACAAGGGGTCTCCTATGTCTTGTCTAGACAACCATTTTTCATTCTCCTTTCGGGTTTGTTGACAGCGCCTGTGATCATGTCGGGCTATTCAGATCTGGGTGTACCACTACCTTCCCCTCCCATTGTGACATCTCTTGACGGCTAGATGGACCCTCTTACCACTGCCTCCTTGAAATACTTGATACACACCTGCTCCTTGGTGACTTCTACCACCACATCCAAATTAGGGGCTACCATTCCAATCTTGTCACATGTGCCTTGAAACCTGTGGTCTCTTCTCCCAATGCGATCAACATAAACCAACTCAAAACCCTAACCCTCTACCCTTCTCCTCCTGCCATCTTATATGTATTAAAAATGTATTGATGTGTGTGGTAGGGTGTTGTTTAATCTTGTAGTAAGTTTTCTTTCAATTGAAGATCAAGTGTGGCTATGATTGGGGATCCTACCATCCCAGGTAGTGAGAAAATGAAGGAGATCTGAGTGATAGGATTCCCTAAGTTGGGAGATGGGTTGGCTGTATTGGATGATATATGTGGGGTGTTAGACGTGAATGGATTGCTTAACTTGGGTGATGCTTGGGTGATGGTTTTCATGTGGCTTGATTTCCTGGCTCCTTGTCAACACAACCAGATTACAATAAAAGATCAAGGATGAGACTAATGCGCATGTTTCTAACAACATAAAACATTTAATTCTTCATGGTCTTGCTACAGTGAAACTATTTTTTATGTTCTTTGAAATTATGTCTGGAACATCTTTGAGAGACTCGAACATGAGGTCAACCTCTCTCAAGTGTTTGTTGATGGCGCCTTCACTTTTGAGGGGAATGGTCTCTTTAGTATAGAGAAGTTGTTTCACCTCGAACTAAAATCAAGTAGAGTTACACTAAAACTTTAAATATACTATAGGTATGCCAAAGCACTGTAATACAAACTACATATTATAACCTTTAGAGTATTTATGAAATTTAGCACAACATATTAGCTTTTCCTTATAATCAACTTTATAGAATAGAAGGGCATCCCTTTAATAGTGTTGAAAGAGCACAAAACAAGGGTTACAAGTTTGTTACCTAGATAAACCAGAGAAGGATTATCATGATGCTCATATGCCACTAGATATTCATAGAGTAGTTGATTTAGCTTCTGCTCAACATTTTGGTAAAAGGGTTAAACGTACCTTGTAATTCAATGAACCCCTGCGAACAATGGAGTTTTGAGATAGATAGATACAAGAACAAATAAATAGTCTTATTAATTAACACAAGCGATAGATAGTCTTATTAATTAATTAAGCCCTTACTATTGAGCAAAGGGATGTGGGCTCTGTATTAGCCTGTGCCTTTCATGCTTATGATGTTGATGCTATTTAGTTTTTAGTATGTTGCAATGATCAAAGGTCACAAGGAATTAACCCAACAACAAGCTTAGTAACGATGGATGGTTACTAGTAGAAAACAAGATTGGTAGGCATGATAATCAATTGAAAATGGTACGGTATGAATGATTACTGACATAAAATCTTATGACTTTTCTCCCACTAGTGTTGATGGATGATTATTGATAGAAATAAAGTTTGGTAGGCATGATAACCAGTTAGAAACAATACGGTAGGGGTGATTTCCAAACTAAAATGGTATGGTAGGGATGATATGCTACACATGCTTCACTTGTACCTAGCACTATACATGGGTATGGAATTGAGCAAATACTTGCTACATATGCATATGAGTATGCTACTACTTCCATCGCTTAGAGATTTGATTACCTTAGATATGATTTACCTAGATCTTAGATGCCACAGGTTGAGCCAAGTTTTAGTATTTTTATGCTAATGCATTTCTGCTCCATAGGTGGATTGAAGGGATAATTCATTTATGCCAGAGATGCAATAAGTTTCCACTAGTACGAGCTACCACTACCATAGTCTTTCTCAGTGTAATTAATAGGGATGTTAGATGAATTAATAAAGATGTTAGAGAAATTAAAATTAAGATGCTTGGGGATTATAATTGCTCCCCCTCTCTAAGCCCGAACACAAGATTGAGGTGGTTGCTAGTACCTTGCCAACGCCACAATATCTCATTTAAGAGCTCAACATGTCACTTATAGGAATTGAACCTGGGTGGGAAAGTTAACAACCATATCTCCCAACCATCCAAACTAGACTCAATTGAAAACTCCCTTCATAATATTTATACCAATTAAAAATTCAATTGAAGAAATTCACAAATTGTTTTTTTACTTTTAAACAAATCATTTTAATAAAAAATATTTAACATGGAAAGTTGGGGTGAATTAATAATAGTTTGAGGTAGTTTGGCTTATGATCAATAACTATAATCCATGACGGGCAGGGACTGATAAACAATACCAAATCTACCTCAATAAAGTTCATAATGTTAGTATCATTATCACTTTTGAAGTAATAAAGGGTTTTATGAGTGTTGGTATATTCAATATCTTTCTTATAAAGATAATTTTTATTTATTTTATTTTTAAAATCAATTTTGTAAAAATATTTAATATTAAGATTTTATCATTGATATATTATTATCAACATAACATGGTGGGTTAGCTTGAGTCATTGAGTGTCATGAATTACAAACACAAGGTCGTAGGGTCAAGCCCTCATGCTGACTACCTCTATGAATATATATCATGAATTACAAACACAAGGTCGTAAGGTTAAGCCCTCATGGTATATATATATATATATATATATATTACATTTAGCAATGTGTAACACATTAACAAGTATTTTTTTTAGTAGTTAAAGAACAACTGTGTTCCTTCAGTTGTTGAATATGAACAATAGGAGCTTAAAATATTTTATTATTCCTAGGATTAAAAGTGTTATTAACATCAAACTTATGGTTTGGTGATGCAGACCCCCTATCCCTCCTAAGGGTTGCGTGACCTCCCGGTTAGGATCTCTGATTCTGGAGTCAGAACGACTCTTCTGGTTCCGAACTGGAACCTCTATCTCCAATTCCACAAGCCCTTGTTTGTGTTTTTCCCACACAAACCAACACTAGGCACGAGCATCCACTCCACGTTACCGCAGGCGTTACCCCAGGCTTAACTAAAAAAAGCACACTACATTTCGTGACCTTGAGGTTTCCAATACAACGAGTCCTTGGCCCCTCCAAGTCCCAAAACCCCGATGAGGGATAACAGAGGTTAGCTCCTCCCCTTTCCTAACTCACGCGACCACAAAATTTACCACGAAGGCGCGTCTGACTCCTCCAAGTCACGGACACCGAAATCGCGATGATGCAGGATCTACGACCCAGATCTCCTCTTGGCCGACGGTTGCGATCACTTCGATGTTTCGCGTTTCGCAACTTACCCCTTCACGAAGTCCATTCGTTCCTCCTCTCGGTCGTCAAAATGCCGAAACACTCCCTCGCTACAGATCAACGACTCTAAGCCTCTGAAGATCCGACGATCTTGATCTTGTCTTGCTGAATCGCTATTTTTTGATTCAGGGTTTTGGGAGTCAAGGACCTCTGTCCTCCCAACTTGTGATAGCCGATATCATGAAATGGATCAACAATCCAGATCTATTGGGGATCGACGGTTGTTATCCCTCCTAAGTTTTGGGCGTTGAAAGGCCCTCGTCATTAACCTTCTTGCAGTTCCACTTGATCCAACGACCTACGGGATGTTGACGGTGCCTCCTCGAGGCTCTCCACCATCCGTTCAAGTCTTCATGGGTTTTCCCTCCCGGACGTACGCAACGTTAACGCTTGCGCACTTGTCTCGAATCAGACGACCGCTGATTCTCCACTGTGATCTGATAGTCAATAACGCTCCTTCTCTTGAGCTCTTAGTCTCTCAGACTTAGAAAATTTTCTAAGTCCCCGAAGGTTTCAACCTTCGCTTCTCTTGGGAAATGGGTTCCTGGATCTTGATAACACTTTCTGAAGTGTTATTCCTCCCGAGATTCGTCTGGTGCAGACTTCGATTTCCCATGCACTCCTTGCGTCTAAGGGATCTCGATAACTCAGATCCAAGGGGTTTTTCACAGAGAAATTCCTCCCGATCTCCTTGCGTTCCCCTCAGGCTCAATGCACATCTTGTAGAGCTTCAAATGAAGAGAAACAATTGAAACTAAAAAAAAAGAAAAGAAAAGAAAAGAAAAGAACTAACATTCACAGTTCCATTCTCTTCTATCTTGGTTAATTCACTTACACATAAAAACAGAATGACAAGAAATTGCAAACACTGTTCACACACAAAATACATTCAATTTACAATCATTGAAAACTGTTATCTCTTTCTAACTCACAGTTCTCTTATGGCTAACTTCCCTCTGTATTGCAGCTAACCCTATCTGGGCGTACCAAACCTCTATTTAACTCACATGGATTTTGTTTTTAGGGTTTCCCCTTCCTACTTATCTACTCTAAAACTTAATCTACTGGCTATCTTAGACCAGTCTTAATCCAGGGCCGTAATGGAAACTCCTGATCCTCTTGCGATTTTTAAAATGTGCCTCAAAGGGTAAATTTTGGCACTGGTTCAAGCGTGCCTCCAAAGGTAAATTCTGGCGCTGAGTTAAGGTGGATTTAAAAATCGGTTGCAACTTCCAACGTTGAAGTTCTAGAAGAACTCCCACGTGCTGAGTGGTCCTGCCTTTGCGCGCTTGCCAACGATGCTCCTGCATCATACTCCCCTTGACATAAATTCATGGATTCCTGTCCATGAACTCTTGCACTGATTTTCCCAGCTTTTAGATGGAAAATTTGTTATCCCAACTGGCATATTTGATTGGGTGTCCCTTCCATTTCACCAGATATTTAAAATAGTTTTTCCTTCTGGTCTTCTTGCCAATCCTCTGATCCACAATTTTCTCCATCTGTGGTTTTTCTTCCACAGGCATCTGTTTCTCCCACTGAATCTTTCCTTGATCTTCTGATCCTTCTGTGTCATCTTTCCTGTAAGGATACAGGTCTTAAACATTGAATATGGGCGAAATGCCCACACCATCTGGCAACTCAATCTCATAGGCGTTTGCATCAAACTTCCTTAAGATCTTACATGGTCTTATCTTCTTCATCTTCAACTTGTTATATGTTCCCCTAGGGAACCTTTGCTTCCTGAGATGTGCCAAAACCCAATCTCCTACTTCAAATTGAAGCTCCCTGCGATGCTGATCAACTCCATGCTTGTATTTTTGGTTAGAACTCTGCAACTATTCTCTGATCTGGCTATGGAGTTTTTGCATTTCGGCTGCAAAATATTTTGCTCCAACGCTTCTGATCTCACCCTGTTCCAAGTCTCTCAACTCAAACACTTCGTTGGGTTGCATTCCATATAGTATTTGGAATGGGCTCCTTCAAGTACTCCTGTTTGGTGAGTCATTATAGGCAAATTTTGCTTGTGGCAGAATCTGATCCCACTGATTATGATGCTCCGTGACTAAACTCCCCATTAAATTTCCCAAACTTCTGTTTACCACCTCAGTCTGTCTATCTGTTTGAGGGTGATAAGCTAAGCTGAAGGAAAAATCTGTCCCCATCTTCTTCCATAACTTCCTCCAAAATTGACCAACAAATTTTGTGTCTCTGTCCGAGACAATGCTCCTGGGTAGGCCATGAAGTCTCACAACTTCTTTGAAAAATAGATTTGCAACATGTGTTGCATCACTGGTCTTATGGCATGGGATGAAATGTGCCATCTTTGAAAACCTATCCACTACCACAAATATGGAATCAAATCCTCTTTGTGTCTTTGGCAATCCCAACACAAAATCCATGCTTATTACATCCCAAGGTGTCTCTGGTATTGGCAATGGTTGATACAATCCACTGTTCTGTCTTTTCCCCTTTGCATGTTGGCAGATTCTACATCTGTTCACAAATTTTATCACCTTTGTTCTCATACCTAGCCAATAATATGAACTTCTCAACTGTGCAAACGTTTTATCATGGCCGAAATGTCCAACCAATCCTCCACTGTGCTTCTCCTTCAGAAGATTATCCCTCATTGAGCATCTTGGTATGCACAACTGACTTCCTCTGAAAAAAAGTCCTTCCTGAATCATGTACTCTTTCCACTGACTTCTACCTCTCAATACAGGGTTTGTACATGCTTCATATGCTTCCTTGAAGTCTGTATCATCACAATACATATCCTTAAGGTGTTCAAACCCCAAGGTCTTCACCTGGAATTTCTATAGAATTAAACATCTCCTGCTTAATGCATCAACGACCTTGTTAGCATTTCCAACAATATGTTTTATGAAAAAAGTAAAATTCTACATAAACTCAACCCATTTCACATGCCTTTGATTCAATTTTTCCTGCCTGGTTATGAATTGTAAGGCTTGGTTATTGCTGTACAAGACAAATTCCCGTGGGACAAGATAATGCCTCCACTTCTTCAAGGCTTGAATTATGGCATACAACTCCTTGTCATATGTGGAGTACTTCCTCTTGGTCTCGTTCAACTTCTCACTGAAATAGGCAACATGTCTGTTATCCTGACTCAAAACTGCTCCTATTGCAACTCCACTTGCATCACATCTTACCTGAAATGTCTTTTCAAAATTCGGCAAGACCATAATTGTTCGTTTTGTTATCTTCTCCTTTAGTATATTGAAGCTCCTTTTGGCCTCCTCTGTCCACTTAAATGACTTGTGCTTCTTCTTCACTGTATCCATCATTGGTGCATAGATTCCACTGAAGTCTCTGATGAACTTCCTATAGAAGCTTGCTAATCCATGGAAGCTCCTTCCCTCAAACATGCTTCTTGGTGATGGCTATTCTCTGATCGCTTTCACCTTTTCTGGATTCATCTTGAGTTCATTTGAAGAGATCACAAAACACAAGTAAATGAGTTCTGTCTTCATAAAAGAGGACTTATTTAGATTTATCATCAACTTCTCCTGCTGTAGCCTTCTCATCACTAGCGTTAGGTGCCTCAAATTCTCCTCTTTAGTCTTGCTAAAGATCAATATATCATCCAGATATACAACCACGAATTTGCCAATGAAATCTTTCAGAATTTCGTTCATCAGCCTCATAAAAGTTCTCAGGGCATTTGTTAATCCAAATGGAATAACCAACCACTCATACAGAACTTCATTTGTCTTAAAGGCTGTTTTCCATTCATCACCTTCTCTCATCCTGATTTGGTGATATTCACTTTTCAGATCTATCTTAGAAAAGAAATTTTCTCCACTTAAGCAATCCATTAAATCATCCATTCTCGGTAAAGGAAATCTATACCTGATGGTGATATTGTTGATAGCTCATGAGTCTGTGCACATTCTCTATCTTCCATCTTTCTTTGGACTCAACACAGTTGGTACTGCGCATGGGCTCAAACTCTCTCTGACCAAAACCTTGTCTAGCAACTCTTGGACTTGGATCTTCACCTCCTCATTCTCTCGAGGTGTCAATATGTATGCTGCTTTGTTCGACCTCCTAGTATCAAGTCGATATGATGACTGATACTCCTGATGGGTGGAAATGAGTTTGGCAGCTCATCCACCACTATATCAACGAAATTATCCATCAGTTTCTGAACTTCCTCAGGCAAATCATCCATTGATGTACTTGTAAGGATAACTATGGGTTTCTTTACCACAACAAACTGCATCTCCTGATCTTCCTTGACCTCTTTCAAGAGTTCCTTCCCACTCATGAGAAGTATGCTGGTGTTGGCTTCCTCTTTCACTCTCTTCTCCTCTATTGGCAACAACATATGTGTTCTACCATTCTTCTCCAATATATAGGTATTTTTCCTCCCATCATGAATGACGTTTCTGTCAAACTGCCACGATCTTCCCAACAGAGTATGGCATACGTCCATGGGAATTACATCACATAGGATTTTATCTTTATAACCTCCTATTTTAATCTGAACTAGGCATTGTTTAGTAATCATTACCTGGTGTCCTTTTTGCAACCATGAGACCTTGTATGGCTTTGGATGTGCAGTTGCCTTCAACTCCAATTTCTCCACCATCTCTGTGGATACTAGGTTGTCAGTGCTCCCACTATCAATGATCACCTTGCATACTTTGTCCTTAGTCTTGAAAGATGTCCTGAAGAGACTGTTTCTCTGTACTGGCTTTTCAATTTCTGCCTATGGTTTTAAGAGATTTTTTCTCAACATCATGGATGCTCCATCCTCTGCTCCTTCTGCTTCAACATCTCTTCGCTATGCTTCTGAAATGTGAGCTTCTCCTCCTTCCTTCTTCTTCTCGAGACATTCCCAAGACATGTGCCCTGTCTTTCCACATGCATAACATCGTATCCCTCATCTGCCTCTTCCTCTAGAAAAGTTTCTTCCACCATCCTGTCTTCCTCTGGAACTTCCTCCTCATTCCAAGTGATTGTGTGGTTTCTCATCCTCATCCTTAGGCTTGTGCGCTATGTCATGGGTAAATCCCTTGTTCTTGGTTGGGACCGAGATTTTACCTCTTCCTCGCTGGTTTTGTTTTCTAGCCAGCTTCTCCTCTGCCTTCAGTGCAAACTGATAAGAATCATCCACGGTTCTTACTGACATCATACTGAGCTCATCCTAGATTTCGTATCTCAAGCCATTTATATATCTGGCGACTTTTTGTTCATCTCTCTCTCTTTGTCTAGTTCTGATGTTCAGTCGGTAGAACTCCTTAGTGTACTCCTTAACTATCATCCCTTTTTGTCTCAGGTTCTGTAGCTTTCTGAACAGATTGATTTGATAGTCCTTGGGTATGAACTTAGCCTTCAACTTGGCCACTATTCTGTCCCAACTCTTTATCCTCTGCTTGCCTTTACTTCTCCTCTCAGCCTGCAGTTCGTCCCACCACAGCGCTGCATGCCCTTTTAGCTTGGTGACTGCCTACTTCACCTTCTTCTCCTCATCGACATCTTCATAGTCGAAGTGTTTGTCCATGGATCTTATCCAATTCAATGGTTCTTCAACATCTAGATTCCCCTCATACATGGGAACCTGTATCTTAGCTCTGCCTCCCAACCTGACAACTGCTCTCAACAAACGTTCTTCTGCAGCCTCCTCTCCTGCAGATTCTTCAATCTCAACCTCTTCACTTTCTGCATCACTGACATCTCCAGCATTAGGTGCTCTTCTTTGTGCTGCTTCCATTGTTTCCAATCTGGCGCAAAGTTCTCGCATCTCCCTCTCTACATCACGGTTGGCTAAAGGTGCCTCTCCTCGTCTCCTTGGTGGAATTGTGTTGACTTCTTGCCACACACAGAGTACAACTTCGAGTTCTCTGTCTTCCCCCTCTTCTCTTTCTCTTTCGCCTGAAGTCTACAGGCGAAGAATTTATGCTCTGATAACACCTGATGGAGACCCCCTATCCCTCCTAAGGGCTACGTGACCTCCCGGTCAGGATCTCTGATTCTGGAGCCAGAATGGCTCTCCTGGTTCTGAACTGGAACCTCTATATCCAAGTCCACAGGCCCTTGTCTGTGTTTTTCCCATGCAAACCAACACTAGGCGCGAGCCTCCACTCCACGTGATCGCAGGCGCGACCTCAGGCTTAACTCAAAAAAATGCGTTGCGTTTCACGACCCCGAGGTTTCCAATACAACGAGTCCTTGGTCCCTCCAAGTCCTGAAACTATGATGAGGGATAACAAAGGTTAGCTCCTCCCCTTTCCCAACTCACCTTACCACACACTCTTGACCACAAACTTTACCATGAAGGCGCGCCTGACTCCTCCAAGTCACGAACACCAAAATCGCGATGATGAGGGATCTATGGTCCATATATCCTCTTGAATGACGGTTGCGATCACTTCAGCATTTCGCGTTTCGCGACTTCGCCCTTCACGAAGTCTGTTCGTTCCTCCTCCCGGTCGTCAAAATGCCGAAACAATCCCTCGCTACAGATCAATGGCTCTAAGCCTCCGAAGATTCGACGGTCCTGATCTTGTCTTGGTGAATCGCTATTTTTTGATTCAGGGTTTTGGGAGTCAAGGACCTCTGTCCTCCCAACTCGCGATAGTCAATATCACGAAATGGATCAATGGTCCAGATCTATTGGGGATCGACGATTGCTATTCCTCCTGAGTTTTGGGCGTTGAAAGGCCCTCACCGTTAACCTTCTTACAGTTCCACTTGATCCAATAGCCCGCGGGATGTCGACGGTTCCTCCTCGAGGCTCTCCACCATCTGTTCAAGTCTTCATGGGTTTTCCCTCCTGGACGTACGCAACGTTAACACTTCCAT
>JASDQU010439859.1:59142-71283 GCA_032191745.1 Picea mariana | reverse complement strand
AAAGGTGCCACTTTGAAACAATGTGTACTTTTGGAATGAAACATTGCACCCCTTCATTTAATTAACACAAATGGTTACTTTTATTAATTAATTTTCGTACACCAATTTAGACAACGATTTTTGTATGATGATTCTAGAATGATGGAAATGAATTTTAAAATTCTACGACATGGGTTTTTTTCAGAACATGCCCAATTATCCGATTCATGAGAAATTTCCCCAGAAAGTGTGCGAGGTGGCTGGTACAGGTGGTTCTTTGAAGGAAACTTACCCATATTTTTCTTTCATCGTCGGATGACAGATCGACTTCAGTACATATTACCTTTTCGTGAATTTCTAAATTGACCTACACATATCTCCTTTGTTGGTGATTATTTAAACTCAACTTGTAAACATTTTACTTGATGGCTATGTTAAAATCAGTTCCCTCTCAGCTGCTAGTCACTAAAGATTTGACTTGGTCTCACCATTTTTTGTATTTGGTTCCTTATTCGACCGACAAACATATTTTTGGTCGACTCAACTAGGATAAATTTCAATTTGAGTATTTCAATTCTAGTCGACCCATCTTGCTTCAACCTCAACATGATTTGTATTTAAGTTTGCTTCGACTTTGACCTTAAGGTTACTTCTTTCTTGGATCTACTTGACTTGGAAGAAAACCGACTTGAGAAATTCGACTTTTGTTGTCTCGACTTGCTTTGGCCGACTTGTATTTCCTGACTCAATTTTCCTTCGACTTCAACTTTCAGTTGTCTTCGACTCGTCTTGAAATTGACCGAATTGTCTTCTCCGACTTTCGTCAATCTATAGGATTGCAACTGGTCGAATTGTCTTCGAATCATCTTGCAGTCGATTGACTTCTAGATAATCCAACTTATTGTTGTTTGAATCAACTCGACTTGTGATTCAATGGTGTCAATGTTTCCTCACCAAACATCCACCATTGACATTTTTTCTCATCTCTGGACTCTTCTTCAATTGATATTTTTTGAATCACTTTTATTGAACCATGTCTTATTAACTTCTTTAGTTGTGATTTGTATGGATCCATATTGAATTATCCATTTACACTTTTTATATGGACAGTTTCTTTACAATTTCTTCTTTTGTGCATGGATGTTAATGACACAATATCAACCTTATACAATATAGGATGAGTGTATGAAGCTCATACAATATATTAGTCAATATTATCTTTCTACTGATATTCAAGTCACCTTCAGAACATTATGTCCAATATTAACAATGTTTGACATTCAAGTCACCTTCATAACTTTATATTCAATATTGACAATGCTTGACATTCAAGTCACCTTCATAACATTACATCCAAACTTCATAACATTATGTCCAATATTGACAATGCTTGAATTCAAGTCACCTTCATAACAATATGTCCAATATTGACAATGCTTCTCAAACCAATCAATCAATGATACTTCACCTATTTATCAAGGTTGACATCAATGACAACCAAATTGCGAGCAATATGTCCATCTCCCAATTTGAAACGTGAGATGAATACATATCAAAGAACTTTAAATGCTTGTCAAATGCATTCTAAATCACAATTGAAGAGATTTTGTCCAAGGTAATCTCTTGAAATATATTTAGACACTTGACTCATTGTCCATTACTAATGGTGGCATAAATTGTAAGCATTCATAAATCACTCTATGGGAAGGAAAAATTGTTAAAACCTTTAGATTTAAAAAAAAATACAATGTAAGAATCTTTCATGGAAGACCTCAATAACGCATTAATTCTTGATAAAACATTAAATTTATGAAACAAAATTAGAACCATGGATCCAATAAGAAACTCGACATAAGCACTATATCCAACTGTGTGGACACATTTTACAATGTTATAGAGTTCTTAATTAGTAGACCTAATATCAAGAAATCGTGATTTACTAACAACAAATAATAGATTGGCTATCATAATTGATGTTTTTTTCATAATGGTCAAGGTGTCTATTATAGGTATCAGACAAAGGTGGTGTTTTAACCATGAAAACATGTGTATGTTTATTTGAAACAACATTTTAGTGAGTTATTTTAAGTAGATTTGAGCCTCATATTTGGAAGTAGCATTAATTATGAGAAGGGTCGCTCTCTCTTAAGCCTATTTCTAGCATGCATGCTAATTATTTAAAGTAATCAATAGCTTCCATTGGATGTTAAGTGCCTTATGGTGCTATTTGTATCACTAGCAATGATGTTAAGTGTCTTATGGTGCAATGCTCTGTATATGATAACATCACATGTCTTGTAACAAAAAGGTATCATAAATGTAAATGTTGTGGACCTTCTATAAAGGATAGGTGGTCCAACCACCTACGAAAGTCAATGCATGACTGTTCGAGGGTATTCCTCCTAGAAGAACACCCTTATAGAAGAGTTGCATATGTTTTAAATGGTAAACCAAAGAGATCCCGAAGATCTAAAATAATGACACTGATATATTCGATTAGGGCATATGACACAAATAAGGAGAAGGAAATGGAAGAATCGTTTGATTCAAATGGGGAACCTATGTTCGATGATCCTGAATTTTTTGACACCTACGTTGAGAAAATGCCCATTGGGATGAAAAAAAAATCTACATTTTATGAGCTTCCATATTGGGAGAATCTTAAGATTGGCCACTTACTAGATCCCATGCATATATTAAAAAATGTTTCGTCTTCTTTATGGAGGAATGTATCATCAAATAAAAGCAAGAAATTGGATGTTAGGAGAGATCTTATTTCTTCAAATACCAAAAAGAGACATTGGCCAAGAAAATAAACTAGAGGAGAGGTTGGTCCCTCTTGGTATTTTAAGTAAGGTGATGTCCCATGGATTTTGAAGAAAGATGGTGTTTCTATGGTGAAGAATGTTATATTGGGTGTGAAGGCACCTTCTTTATATGAGTCTACTCTACGATGTTGCTTCGTTGTAGTAGGGAATTTTTTGGGGTTGAAATCACAAGACCATCTGAACCTTCTAAGGGTATGTAATTTGAATACACGATTCTTCTTCCATACTGATATTGGTAAAAATATGTTGTGCACTCACAATTTTATGGAAATAAATGATGTGTGTGTATATTTTGTAGTGTCATTATCCTTTTCTCATGTGTGGTTGTGTGAACCATGACATCCCCTAGGACATGCAACGTGCCATATCAAAATTATCTACATTTGTACATTGGAGCACATCAAGGGATATTCATATGGCTAGCATTCCATGGTGGCGTCGAGAGATAGCTAATATTGTTTGTATGTTTGAGAAGGAACTTCCCACGAGTTTTATGGACTTGCAAGTCCATCTTCTAATTCACCTACCTAATGAGGTTGAATTAGTTGGGGTGCTCTCACATTGTTGGATGTTCTTCTTAGAGAGGTATATGATAAAATTGAAGGGGTTTGTTCAACAAAGGGAAAAACGAGAGGGATCTATGGTAGAGGGGTACATAGTATACGAGTCGTTATATTATGCCAGTGAGTACATCAGGCAAACTGACAACACAATAGGGGTAGTCATTTGGGACGACCATTAAGATGAGGAAAAAAGGGATGGGGAGACACTCCAAATGAATAGAAAAAGGAATTTGATAAAGAGTAAGTCAGTTATATTTTGTCAATTTAGTAAAAATAAATTATTTACATCGAAATTGATAATATATATTTCATCCCATTCTATTCATTTTGAATTCTTGTATACATCACCTGTAAGGCCTTTCGGACACCCACCGAGCGTGTGTTCTCCTTAGGAATATTCAGAGACAAAACAGATAAATAACACAAGAGGGAAGCAAATGGTCGGGAAATAACTTGTATTATGGGAGTGGGTAGGAGAACCTTGGGGCATGATGGTGACATGCGAGCCCAAGGGGGCACACACCCTTCTTCCATTGCGACGGGTGATAGAGACTTGGGTTGTATTTAGGCAAGGGAGGGGAAACTTGGGAGCATGCCCAAGTAGTGGACCCATCTTCCCTTGGAAACATGGGCACACCGAAGAGTTTGGATGATGCCATCGACACACCCATGAAAATTCACGACGATCGACACAAGGAAGAGCACAAGAAAAGGGGAACATGCCCAAGGATGGGGCACACAACCAAAGGAAGACTTGAAGAACAAGTGAAGACAAGAAACATGGAGCTTTGAGGCTAGGCACACAAGTGGGACACACCTCAGTGTGAGGAAAGGAGGAACAACAAGGGGAAGTATTGGTGTGAAAGAGTCATAGGACTGCATATTTATGATGTATAAGGTAGAGTCGCGAGACTCTTCCCATATATGTAACTGACACAATAGCACCCTCTTTGTAAATATTTCTTTCTATTTCACAATATAAATAAATGTAGTCGGGTATTAGGAACCTTGGTGCCACTCGCACTATATATGTCTCCTGTGTTTCACATGTTTTATGTTGTATTCCAAATTGACTAAGTGTTAAAGAATGTTAACAAATGTATAAGTATACAACTGAGTTGCATAGAGTAAGGATGTGACTCGTCTGTAGCCTAGAATAGAGTATGGGTATGCTCTAGGTGAAGAGGCATAGTCCAGGTGAAGTATCCTTGGTTGAGCCAAGCTGCCAAGGGAAAACCACTGTGGTGCCGCACATCCATGAGATACCAAGGTTGGACTTGGGCATGACTCTTGGGGGTGTGACATCAACAAATTTAGAAATTTATGCCATCAATAAATCTGTTCTTTATGTTGATAATATATATATCATCTCATGCTATTCATGTTGAATTTTTGTATACATCAACGCATTTGGAAATTGATGCCATCAATAAATTCGTTCTTTACAACGTGGAGGCAAGTGACCATGGGTAACGTTATATGAAGATAAAATAAGGAAATGGGACAGTGTCATGAAAGAATTCATACGATTGAATGTTAGAAACACGCCTTATATTTATCATTTAAAATAAAATATGCCAAAAATATGTCCCAACAGTTGGGTGGCTAACCATATACAAGATAAATATGCGGTGTCCGGTCGTAACCCACGTGGAGAAGATATGGATGCACTAAATATGGGGATTGGGTGCATCAACTCTGTAATAAGATCCCTCAGTACCCCATTCTATTTATAATATTTCACATTTGAATTGTAACATGTACTATGTTTTTATTAATGCTTTGGTTATTATACATATGACAATGTCCTTTGTTCACATTTTTACAGGTGAATTTGTTCTCATCTATGTGGGCATATGGACATCATTTTCACACTAAGTATGCTAAATATGAACACATCACACAAGATTGTGGAGTGGAGGTTGAGTTCGACCAATCTAGTCATGCTAGCCACCGTGATCAAAACCTAATAGAGGAAAAGTTAGGTTACATTGGAAAGATACAAGAGTTCATGCAAGTGGAATTCTCTTCAATGTGTTATTTTTTGTTGCAAGTGGTGGGATACATTTGACTGGAGAAATGTAAAGGAAGATCGTGATAGTGGGCTAATATGTATTAAATCAAAAAAATGTGGGTTGAAAGTAAGGAGCTTTATGTTTTCCCAAAACATTGTAACCAAGCGTTTTTTTACCCAGATGTGTTGGATGGGGATTGTTGGTTCATACTGAGACAAGATCTAGGATCTAAACATATTTTTGAGAAAAAAAAATTACAATGCCAAGCGAGGAAGATAATCAAGGTGATGGCAATGAAGATTAATTTGTAAATGATTTGTTTGAGTTTTTATATTGTGGAGTTGTCATTTTATTATGGGTATCTATAATGGCCAGTTACGCTTTTTTTTTCTTCATTTTATAATTATGTTGGATATCAAAAGTTAACAACCTGTTATCGCAAAATTTGTGGTTTGGGTAAATATTGATCCAAGCAACAAATGTGTGACACAACTGGGGACACCTATCACTATCACCTCAATAGATATTCCCCTCAGTTTAGTGAAGGACAAGTCAAACACAAGGGAGGCTTCATGGGTGACCATAGGGGGATTGCAAGGGGATAATCAAGGAGATAGAAGAACACCCCTATAGATCAAGGTCTAATATTAACTTGAGGCTTGAGGAGAGAGTCTTTCGAGTTGGCAAATGGTTTCCGAAGTTTTGTACCTACAAAACAGTGTTAGACAAACCATAACAAGACCAAATATAATGATATAAGCCTAAAGAGAAGTGGGGAATCAAACAAGAAACCTTTTTGTCCAAAAATTTGCAGCAGTAAGGAAAGATTTATCAACAATGAAGAAGTTATAACAACTGCAAATTAAACCATCAAAATCAAGTATATGATATTGGAAATAAAGCTTTCAACTAGTACACAATGTTCCAATGTTTAGACCAAGACTTTGAAGAAAAATGAGGGTTGTTAGTGAGTGTTATCGAAAACTATTTATGAAAGTCTAATGGATGTAGAAATTTTTTTCTACAACAAAAATTTCTAGCCATTGAAATTAGCAAGTAAACACCCAATCAATAGATTATTACCACTAGAACAATTATCACAACTCACAAGTAAATTTCAACGGTAAAAAAGTTGGAAAAGAGTATGAAAGAGTGAGTTTGTTGTAGCACTAATGGTTGTAGCTTAATGTTTATTACAACAACACAATCACTTAGCAAATCAAGACGCCCTTGGGAGGGCAAGATAGCCAATAACATATAGAAATCAAATTCAACCTTGAACCATTCAATCTCTTAAATTCCAAGTTTACCAATGCAACAATATTCAATCTCCAATGCAATCGGTGACTTATCTATTGGTTAATGGAGTCTCTTGCTTGAACAAAAACCTAGGCAACAAAGAGAAGAAAATGATTTCTCGAGAATTAAACCCTTATAAAACCAAAGAAATCACAAAATCTGCAAATCGTCTAGCTTAGAAATCCAAGTTAAGCTACGGTTTATTAGTCTTCTATGGGTGTAAACCCTTTTACTCCCTAGAGAAAATAATCCCTAGAATTTTTTTTCTACAAGGGTGTAAACCCTCTTACTCCTTGTAGAAATCCTTAAGCCCTTTCAATAACAATAACATAAATTTCCTTGATGGATGGTGTATTCCCTTATACTCCTCCTAGGGTTTGATAATATGATCTTGAAATTAAGAAGAAAAACAAAAAATTGTAGAAATTTATTACCTAATCCAAGAGATAGCATGGAAAACCCTTACTTTATCAAGAAATTCCAATAATTTTGCAAGAAGAAGCATCCAAGATAAGTCGCTAGCCTTTATTCCAGCATTAGACAAGTGTAGCATCCACAATGACAAGAAAACAAGAGATAACAAATTGCCCAAAGAGGCCAAAATTTCAGTCCAAGAGAGAATTATCCAAGTGATGAGTTATTCCAAATGAAATAGAGATGGTTCTCTATTTATATGAGGCCATCTAAACCAATTTGTCCACACAAAAATGTCAACAATGAATTAAAATAGGGATGACCCCCCTTATTTGATTTCAGAACTTACAAATATGAAAATTACATAAAGTAAAACCATCTAAAGGGTGACATCATGCCCTAAAGTGAGACATTGAGCCTCAAAATGAAGATCATTGGTCCTCCAAAGGCCATGTGCCAATCTCTAATGTGCTAGAGTGTCATGCCATGCCTCTCCTTCCTTCTAACCACCTCACATCACCTCTGGAACCATCAAGCCCACCAAAACCTAGCCTCCAAATGACATCAATGGCTTAGAAAGTGGCATCCTAGGACTCCAAAGGCCAACATCCAGGTGCAAAGTGTTGGAAAAATAACTGAGCGGGGGGGGGGAGTCAATCAGTTATATATATAAGATTGAAACTTTTCAAGTTCTTTTCTAAATCTTTCTAGATTATAATTTAATGTCTTGTTGATAAATTAACATGCATAGATATACAATATTTGATCAATCTCACAAAATACACAGAGACATTGATTTTTCTGAGGAAACCCATAAAGGGAGAAAACCTCCTCTTCTTCATATGATAAGTAGTCTTTATTTTCTGTACATTGTCATTCTTATGAGCACCAACTCTTTGTGAGGCTACCACTTATGTTTTACAAGCTGCAACTTTCTGAGAGCACCAACTCTCTGGTTTCTCTAGCACCCACTAGAAGGAAGCACCAATTCCCTGAGTGTTCCAGCACCAACTGGATGGAAGCACCAACTTCCAATCACAGAGGCACCAACCTGTATAACAGAGAGCAATGGTTCTCCCTTGCACCATCATACCACCCTGGTTTTTCTGGCTGCAACTGGATGGAAGCTACAACTCTTTGTGTTCAAGAACCCACTTGAAACTTTGAGGACAACAATCCTCCCCAACACCTCCCTACCACCCTAAGATATAAAACTTTGTTACATAAATTTATTACAGTGATACAATATTTGTCAAATGGCTTACTAGTCTCATCATTGTTTTGTTATAATGCTCTACTCTTCCTGCATCAGAGTATTCCTCCTCGCATCATCTTGCATTTTCTGTTCTTTTGCTCTATCTCTGCATGGACACCTCAACCTTCTCTTCTACGCATATGAATCAAAATTTAAGACCACCCTTCTCTTCTTTGTTCTGCGTATATTTATCATGCCAAGTCCTCTGCCAGATCATGCACAAAACTCTTCATCCTCTATGGAAGTTACAGTCTTCGACACTTTTCCATCTGTCAATTGTCTCTATGATGAGTCTTCATTCTGCTAGCAGTTATCTCAAGACTCTTCATCTCCTCTAGCGATCACCCTAAAGCTCTTCGAATTATTTGGTGGATAACTCAGTATGTTTGTCATCAATGGTGTTATCATGAGATTCTTTGGCTTCTCTGGTAGTGCAACCCTTCATCTTCTCTGTTACACTTGAGCTTCTCTAACAGTTACAGGAGGTCTCCTTGAAGAAGCTCCTTGTGAACTTCACCTGCGCGAACTAGCACCGGGTGCAAGTTCCTCTTCATATGTCCATAGGATATAACCATATGCTAAGCAAAGAGGTGCTACGCAACTTCACGTTTCGCGATGTCGGAGGTTCTGTTGTGAGTCACATGACTCTCCCAACTCCCGATCTCAGAAGCAGATCCTAGTGACACTAGCTCCTTCCCTTATTCTCTGCTGATGTGACCTCTGGCTATGACTTGGGGCCCAACTCCCGAGCACTTCACGACTTCATGTTTTGGGACTTTGGAAATCAACTCGTCCCTTTCTTCTAAAACCTGAACCCAGACTCTACGCTTTCCATATCAATGGTCCAGATCTCTCCATGATCCAATGATTGAGATCTCATCTTCATGTTTCGCTACTACCCGCTTCACGATGTCAAAATTTGGCTCACCTCCCTTCTTTCGATTCCTGATTTCCCGATATTCTCTCACGTCAGATCAACGATCCACGACCCTCCACGATCCAATGGTCCATATTTCCTCTCCTGCGTGTGCAGAGCACTAAGGTTCGTGCACCTTGGTTTGATTGGATGGTTGTTGGTCTTCCAAATCGATGATCCAATGACCATTGCCTCTCTCCCTCCTGAGATTTTGACTTCCTCTGACTTAGAAGATTTTCTAAGTATTCAAAGGCTTTGACCTTTGTTCCTCCTACAAGTCTGTCTCTTGGACCTCATCTGGACTTCTGCAAAGCGTTGTCCCTTCTGATATTTCTCACTAATGTAATGGTAAATCCACTATCTCTTCTGAGATTTTGACTTCGTTCATATTCTCAAAGGGTTTCGACCCTTTCTACTGCACTCCTATGCTCGTCCTCTCGAGCTTGGAGACAACAATTCCCGATGTTATCATCGTTTCTTTCCTATTTTCCATCATTGTTGCCAATATTCCATCTTCGTTGTTGTTCTTTCCATCAATGACAAGCACACTCTTCCTGTAAACATGCCAACAATCTCCACCTTTGGCATTGATGGCAACCCTGAAAGGATGCACTATTCTTCCTAGACCTCCAACTATAGCAGAGCAGACCTTTTTGTTCTCCCCCTTCGACATCAATGTCAAAGAGAACAGAGAGTGACTCTGTTATCCCCCTGAAGCACTCCTCCCCTGATTAAATAGACTATTTTAACTTCATAGCAAGGTCATGCCCAACTTCTGGCGTAGATACTCAAACTGGGCTTTTGGAAGCGGTTTAGTGAAGATATCAACAATCTGATCTTTGGATGGAATATAATGCAAAGAAAAAACATTGTTGATAACTTGTTCCATCAAGAAGTGATACTTCATGGATATATGCTTGGTATTGGAGTGAAATGCAATATTCTTTGACACACTAATTGCACTAGTTTTATCACAATGAATTGGAATCTGTACAGTATATTTGACCCCCAAGTCTGCAAGTGTATGAATCATCCACAATACTTGGGTACAATAAGTGGCAACTGCAATGTTTTCGGCTTTTGTAGTTGATAAGGAAATGGAACCTTTATTCTTTCTCAACCATGCTACAAGAGAATCTCCTAAGAAGAATCCACCTCCACTCGTGCTTTTCCTTTCATCCACACAGTTAGCCCAATCAACATCTAAATAGACTGATAGTTGAAAATTATGATTCCTAGGATACCATAGGCCATAGTTCATTGTTCCTTTAAAGTATTTGAATATTCTTTTGATAGCCAACAGATAACTTTGTTTAGGTGCAGCCTGGTATCTTCCTACCATTCCAACAACATGAATTATGTCTGGACAGGATGCTGTGATGTACAATAGGTTGCCTATCATATACCTATATGAACTTTGATCAACATCATGTGAGTCATCATCCTTGCTTAACTCGCATCCAGTGACCATAGGTGTGCTCATAGGTGTAGAATCCTCCATTTGAAACCTTTTCAACATTTATCTTACATATTTTTCCTGAGAAAGAAACATTCCTTCAAACCTCTCAGTAATTTGCAGACTAAGAAAAAATGACAGTTCCCCTATCATAGACCTTTGAAATTTAGACTGCATGGCAGAAGCAAACCATTGTACCAATGAAGCATTATTACTTCCGAAGATGATGTCATATACATAGACCAACACAATGAGAAAATCATTATCCTTTGTTTTGATATATAGATTACAGTCAATTGTTCCTCTCTTGAACCCTTTGTCTTGAATATACTTATCCAATCTGTAATATCAGACACGAGGAGCTTGTTTCAACCCATATAAGGCTTTCTTCAGCTTGCAGAGAAGGTCAGGATTATCTGATAGTTGGAAACCCTCTGGTTGTTCCATATAGACTTCTTCTTTTAGATATCCATTTAGAAAATCTAACTTGACATCCATTTGGTAGAATTTAAACTTCTTATGACAAGCATATGAAATAAAATTTCTAATAACTTCTAATCTTTCTACGTGCACAAATGTTTCATCAAAATCCAGTCCTTCTATTTGAGCATACCCTTTGCAGACCAATCTAGCCTTATTCCTTACAATATTTCCTTGCTCATTCATCTTATTTTTGTAGACCCATTTGGATCCTATGACATTTTTATTTGCTGGCCTAGGAACAAGTTCCCAAGTATCATTCTTTTCAATCTGATCTCGTTCCTCATTCATTGATTTTAACCAATTTTTATCCTTATTGGCTTCATTAAAGTTCTCGGGTTCCACCATGGATATGAAGGCTATATGTGATTTCTCGGTGTATTTGATTATCCTTCTCCTAGTTTGTACACCTTTGTCTTTCTCGCCAATTATCTGACTTGCATGATGATTCTTTTGAGTAATTCTGGAGGAAGGATTTGATGTTGATTGTTGTCTTGACTCTTCTTATCTGTGTGTCTCTTCTCCACCTGATTCATCATCTTCTTGTGACTCTGAGATTTTTTGTTCTTCATTTTCATTATCCTCATCATCTTCTTCATTTGACTTGGTGCTTATTCTTTGTTGATGTTTTACATGAGCTTCTTCATCAATTCGAACATCAATACACTCTACTAGTTTATGCATTCTTTTGTTAAAGCATCTATGTAATGTCCCCATTTTGGGTCATTATAACATTACAACATTTCAGAGTGTTATGCCTACCCGAGTAGCCAGATAGGGGTGATAGAGAGTTCGAGAGATATTGAGGGGTTTATTTGGGCCCGACTTGCATCGATCATCATCAGGATCCATTCCGCACAGCTGGGCTTTGGTTTCGTTGCATTCCGACGATTTCCGTAATTTTGAGTTATTATGGGTCATATCTTAATTAAATTC
>JASDQU010439859.1:30395-54442 GCA_032191745.1 Picea mariana | reverse complement strand
CTGACGTCACCCTGAATCTCTTCGAATTATTTGGCAGATACCTTAGTCTGTTTTTCATCAGTGGTGTTATCTTGATATTCTTTGGCTTCTCTGGCAGTGAGACCCTTTGTCTTCTCTGTTACACTTGAGATTCTTTGACAGTTAAAGGAGGTTTTCTCGAAGAAGCTCCTTGTGAACTTCACTTGCACGAACTAACACCGAGTGCAAGTTCCTATTCTTATGTCCACAGGTTGTGACCATATGCTAACCAAAGAAGCTCTAAGCAAATTCACGTTTCACGATGTTGGAGGTTCTGTTGTGAGTCACCCGACTCTCCCAACTCCCGTTCTCTGAAGTGGAGCCTAGCGACGCTATTTCCTTCCCTTATTCTCTGCTGATGTGACCTATGGCTATGACCCGGGGCCCAACTCCCGAGTGCTTCACGACTTTGTGTTTCGGTACTTTGGAAATCAACTCGTCCCTTTCTTCCAAAACCCAAACCCCGATTCTATGCTTTCCAGATAAATGGTCCAAATATCTCTGTGATCTAACGATCAAGATCTCTTCTTCGTGTTTCACGACTACGTGCTTCGTGATGTCAAAATTTGGCTCACCTCCCTTCTTTCGATTCTCGATTTCCTGATATCCACTCATGTTGGATTGACGGTCCACGATCCAACGATCAAGATTTCCTCTCCTGCGTGTGCAGAGCTCTAAGGCTTGTACACCTTGGTTTGATCGGATGGTTGTTGGCCTTCCAAATCGATGATCCAACGACCACTGTCTCTCTCCCTCCTGAGCTTCTGAATTCCTCCGACTTAGAAGATTTTATAAGTATTCAAAGGCTTTGACCTTTGTTCCTCCTACAAGTCATTCTCTTGGACCTCATCTGCACTTCTGGAAAGTGTTGTTCCTTCTGATCTTTCTCGCCAATGTAATGGTAAATCCACTATCTCTTCTGAGCTTTTGACTTCGTTCAGATTCTCAAAGGGTTTTGATCCTTTCTACAACACTCCTGGCAGTCCTGTGCTCGTCCTCCCGAGCTTGGAGACAACAATTCTCGATGTTATCATTGTTGCTTTCCTGTTGTCCATCATTGCTGCCAATATGCCATCGTCGTTGTTGTTCTTGCCATCAATGAAAAGCACACTCTTCCTGTAAACATTTCAACACAAAGGGCTATGATGTCATCCTCGAATGTTGTAAAAGTGCCTCCAAAGGAAACATCCTCTATCCTTTGCACACAAAGGCTCTAGGGTGCTCTGCCCAGCCTATGGGGTATGTGTTAGGATATTTAGACACTTAGGAGTTAGTTAAGATCTACTTGGTCTAATGTGTCGTTAGGCAAAAGTGTGTTTCTTAGTGTGTTTCTTTTGTATGCATTAGTATGCATTTCTATTTAGGAAATCCAACGATCATGATATGTTCTCGACATAAAGTGATTCGACAGTTCATATTCTCCTTAATCTTAATGACTACATTGATCTTTGGCTTAACACCAGATTGGTCCATGATATCTATTTAAAGAGCAGGGAGGGTCATTTTTCGATGATCGATTGTGAGAAACTCTCTTGTAAAATCTCTCTGTAATCTTTTTCTTTTGCATTAATAAACTACTCCAAGTGGCCACGTTGGTTGGGGTCGTGGATGTTTCCTTGTAGGTGTTTTACCACGTCAAAACATCGGTGTGTTGATCATTGATTTCGTTGTGTGAGTGGTTATTGAAGGTGTTTGTCCTCTGTTGGAATACATTTGTTGTCGAACATGGTATCAAAGCTTGTTTTAAGACCTGCTCACGTTGTAGATCGAGATCGTGAATCCAAGTTGCCTCATCTATGTTTTCTTCCATTTTCTTACATTTTTGGGTTGGGAGGACTGTTTTGTTGCATCTAGAGCCCTCATTTCAGTCAAGAACGCTTTTTGTTTCACTCGAGAAGGTTTTCATTTTCCCAAGATACAACCATTTTAGTCATATTCGGAGGTATAAAGCCCCAATACGCCCTTTTTAAATTTTTGCAGAGTATTATTTCGGATTTATATTGTTTTTTTTCTGGGTTGCTACTCTTTTAGATCTGCGTATGCTCTTTTCCCTATGCCCTGTGCGATCTCGAAAAATAAAAAATAGATAGGAAAATGTACATTTTTCGGGTAAGCTAACCGAGATCTAATCCTTGTTGTCATCGAGAAGCAAAAAAAAGTTCTTATGTGAAAATAGTTTTTTATGAGCACGCTCTCCAAGGTCGTCAACAACAACAACCCCAATCCTCCTAAACAATACAATATGTTTTGCTAGCTCACTTGGTTAAAAGTTGCCTTATTAATTAAGAGGTCTTGAGTTCAAGTCTCATTTTTGTTATGTTTTTTGAAAAATTTCATGCATCCATTGTAAAGTGTATTTCACTTCAAGTATAAAAGTGAATCACTATAAATAGCTTTAATATTTTATTTTAAAGTTATTTATTTTGCATGCAACTTTCTTTCATAAAGTAACTTCATTGTAAAAGGGATCCCTGCTTCTTTTTATAAAAGTGGGTCACTTCATAAAACAACTTATTTGTAAAAGTGAGGTTATTTGGAGGGGTATCACCACGTGGACCAACTTCTACTTGCCACATGGCTTTTTGGTTACCGTTTATGTTTTTTTTTAAAGGGCATAACTTTCACATCCAAAGTCTGTTTTCAGTGCCGTTTGTTTTAAAACCACCTAATTTTATGAGATCTTTCCATCTAGATCATCAGTTTTAGTTTTTAAATCCATATTATCTGCATATTTAATATGGATTCTTATAGTGATCTTTTGTTTACCAACACCGGCTACTTCCAATGGAAATCCCATATGGAGGATTTATTAAGAAGTAAAGGTATGTACCAGATTACCTTGGGAAAGGAAAAAGAACCCACTTATGATGAACATAAAGTCAAATGAGATAATAAGAATGGTGAAGCACGTGGACTGATTGGAATGCTCATCTCTCTTGATTTAAGGTTCCACCTTCAAGAAATTGATGGCCCCGATGAAGCTTGGGAAAAGCTTGAATTTGTGTTTGGTAAACACAATATTATTCGAGAACATCCGTAAGAAAATCAGATATTGACTTTAAGTCCAAATGATTTTTCTTGCATTGAAGACTATCTATCTAAGTTTAAAACACTTAGAATTTTGTGTGAAGAGTGTAACATAAAGCTAGACGAAGAGAGTTGCATCTATATTATTCTTTCTAAGCTAGGTAGTGCATATTCGTGTTTGTATATACATTTTATGCCATGAGAGAGGCTTTAGGGAAATCTTATCAAAAACCCACTCTTGAGTCATTTTGTGATGATTTGATTAGAGAGCAAGATAAGCTTGTACAACTTGGAGTGATTAGCATTGCGGGTACCTCCAACAAAGCCTTAGTATCCCAATAGAAAGATAAAACAAAGAATCCCAAGAAGCAACATTATTTCCACAACAACAACAAAAACAAGGGTCCCAAACCCACTCTGACAACTTCAACTTCTAACGGTGACAAAGGAGCAAAATCTAAAAATAAGAAGATTGAAAAACATTGCAACTTTGTGGGAAAGATGGTCGTGATGAGTCCAAACGTTTCGAGAATATGGAAGCTTTATAAGTAGTGATGAAGAAGCACAACATCAATATTGATTCTAATTCTTCTTCTTCTTCTTCTCATGGACATGCACGTTCTGCTTCTGGTTTCTCCTTCAGTGCAACTTTTACTTCTTCCTCTGATGAGTGGCTTATTGACTCTAGAACATCTTATCATATGGCTAAGGAGAAGGCCATATTTTCCACTCTAAATGAAAGTAACACCAATAAAATATTTGTTGGTGATGATAGATCTCTCAGTGTTGTAGGATCCAGAACAGTTCAGGTAGATAATAGTCATTTCAATGATGTATTATGTGTTCCAAGTCTTTCCTGTAAAATTCTATCAGTATATCAAATCAATCATTCAGGTGAAGGTAAAACCGTATATTTTTCACCTCATCGAGTTGTAAGCAAGGATCTCAAATATCCTTAGCATGTTCTTGCAACTAGAATTGTTGATGATATTACAGGTTTGTACAAGTTTGATAACTTTGGGTCATCATCTTTTCCATCAATTTTTGTTGCTCATAACGATGACTTGAGCAAATTTTGGCATGAGTGGTTTGGTCATCTAAACTATTTATCATTGCAACAACTATGTAATCAACATATGGTTACTGGTCTTCCTCTTGCTTAATGCAGAGATGGTGTTTGTGATGGTTCTGCTCTCGACAAACATCATTGGGACAATTTTGACAAACATGCCTCTTGGCACGCCTCAGGCTCTTTGCAGCTTGTTCACAGTGACTTGTGTGGCCTACTTTCTTCTCTTTCTTTTTCTATCACGAAAATTCCACCACCTAGGAATTTACACCAACTGCAGAACCTACAAGGAAAAGCTAAATTTTTACGTCGCTTTGTCCCAGATTATGCCACTCACGCGCATGGTTTCCTTCGCCTACTACGTGATGATATCCCATTTCGATGTGATGAACATGCTCAAATAACTTTTGATGATTTAAAAAACACCTTATTCAATGCCCCTTTGATTAGTCCCCAAGACTATGATAATGATTACATCCTGTACTTGTTAGCCTCAGTCGTCTCAGTAGCAGGAGTCCTCGTCCAATTATGGGAGGATGGGCGTGAACATGTCATTTACTACATCATTAAAAATCTTTCAGGGCCACCCTTGAAATACAATCATGATGAGAAACTCTCTCTCGCAGTTGTCCTCATAGTCCAAAAACTATGTCACTATATCCTACTTCAAACTACCAAGGTCGTAGCAGATTCCAACCCCATGCAGTACTTTCTTAGTCGATGAAAAATTAAAGACAAATTTACCCACAAGATCGTTATCCTCCATGAATACGATCTAGAGTTATCAACTCCCAAAATAAAGAAAGTGCTTGTCCTCTCCAAACTCATTCCGACTTTTCCCTTGGATGCTAAAGCTTCCCCCGTCAATACGGATTTTCCCGATGAACACCTCTTCTTCATCCCCTCTGATGACCCCTGGTATGGCGACCTTCTCGTCTACCTATGGACATAAAAGATTAGGTCTCACCTCTCTCGAGACGATCGTCGATGCATTCACCATCAGGCCCCTCGATACCTCCTCATCGAAGACGTCCTATATCGACGTGGGGTCGACATCATTCTTTGTCGATGTCTAACCATCGACGAAGTTGCCAGAGTCTTGAACGATTTCCATAGCGACGCTTGCGGTAGCGACTTCTCGGGTATGTCCACTACCCAAAAAATCATTCGATTAGGGTACTTCTGGCCCATGTTGTTTCATGACTACATACATGTTGTCAAGCGATGTGACAAATGCCAGCTCTATGCAAACAAAGCACATGCACCACCAGCTCTTCTACATCCAGTCATCATTGTTGACCCCTTCTGCAAATGGGGCATAGACTTCATGACTTGCAATCCTCCATATAGTAATGGACACAAGTACATTATCGTGACAATTGATTACTTTACCAAATGGGCCGAAGCCATGCCCACTTTCAACAATACCGCTGACACAACAACGCGTTTTTTGTTCAACCACTTCATCACCCGATTCAGAGTCCCACTACAATTAGTGTCTGATCACTGTAAGCACTTTGAGAACGAGATCTTCGAAGAAATCTCCTCCAAGTTAGGCTTCTCCCATGATTTTTCCTCCCCATACTACCCTCAGTCCAACGAACAGGTCAAGGTTGTCAACAAATTCCTCAAAACCATGCTACAACATACCATCAACAAACATAAGACCAACTGGCATCATATGTTGTTTTCCGCGTTATGGGATTATCGCATGATAGTCAAAACTGCCACCAGTTTTACACCGTTCTACCTCGTCCATGGGATCGAATCCACCCTCCCTATCGAGTGAGAAATTTCCACATTACGCATTGTCATTGAGCTATTACCTAACACTGATCCAATGGAGCATCGCTTGCTGACTTTACAGTCATTCGATGAAGATCGTCGATCTTCATTACAGAACAATGAGGTAGCTAAAAAATGGTCCAAATCCACCTTCGACCTCCATGTCAACCTTCGCTCATTCAACGAAGCAGATCTCATCCTAGCCTACGATATCGCCCATGATACTCTCGACCATGGGAAATTCGAGTCATTATGGCATGGACCCTACATCGTCCAACACCGCCTCACTAAATATGCCTACATCCTGGCCTATCCAGAAGGTCATCCTCTCAAAGAACTCGTCGACAGGTTGTACTTAAGGAAGTTTTATGCCTAAGCGTAGCCATTCTACCTTAGGCTTTTTCTTTGTACATATTTATAGAGTTTTTAGTCTTATTTTTTGCCACCACTCCTCATGTCTGATCTACCATCCGTGTTATTGACACATGCATCATCCATTAGAATCTCGTCGCCACTTGGGCCCTCTATTGACACATGCATCATTCATCCGAATCTCGTCGCTGGACACAAAATCTCGCTTTGACCACTTGGGCCCTCTATCTCCCCTCACATGTACTGCAACACTCCAACAACATATGTTTGGGCTTGCCTACCAACAACCAAGTTGAATACATCGTCATCATTGGTCTCCTCACCGAGGCCAGTCACTGCCACATTCGTCACCTTAGCGTTCTATTAGATTCCCAACTTATCATCCTGCAACTCAACAATGTATATCACGTTCACGATCCTTGCCTCTTTCGAAAACACCTGCAAGTTAGACTCTTATCTCACAAATTTGATTCAATCACATTTACACATATTCCAAGAAAATTTAATCAAGTAGCAGATAATATGGCTAACCTAGTATTATATTGGCATTTATCACATTAAAACAACATCACATATACATCAACATCATACATTTGTCACAACATATATAAAATACATCAAAAATCATCAAAAACATCAACATATGTAGACATGAAATATCCAAAGATATATGTCCATATATATATATATATATATCATCATCAAATAATGTCACCAGTGTTTACAAACTACAAAATACATCACTCGTAGGCCAGTGAGTCCCCTCACACCTATAGGTACAAAGTGGGTATCAACTACCCTGTACAAAATGGGCTCTCAAGCCTATAAATACTAAAACCTGACACTCATGGTGCCCTAGAGCTCCACCCCCATAAGTCCTCTGTCAGTTGGAGGTTCCCCATCAGCTAGGGGCCCTCTCGGTCCAGAGGGAAACTGACTAGTTATTGTTTCCTCGGCTACAACTGCTCGACATATCAAGGTATATCACTCCGCCAGCACACCCACACATTGCTCCAGGACCCTCTCGTCCTGAATTTGGGCCCACATCCCCTCCGACACACCCTGTAGAACCTGCTCGAAATGTTGACACAGGTCCTCCATCCCCCCTCTGACCTCTACCTGCGGCGCATGCACTGGTCCAGCACCAGTGTCATCTAGTCTTCGCCTATGTCCTTCCCTCACCTCATGTGCTCATCCAACACCATCATCATCTTGTTTGCACCTCTGCCCTACCCACGACTTTGCAAGTGGCGGTCGCATTGATCCCTGACAAGCCGACTCCCCGACCATCTCTACCTCATGGCCCCACATCTGCAAAAAAACATCAAAGGTAGAGTTAGCATCCATATATACATATATAATCATATGCTACACTATCAAAATCATGAACCATAAATACACAAACATACCTCTCTGATCCCAGTCCTCCCTAGGAGGTAGCATCATGTCGGGGTCATGGCGGTACTCCATACCAGCATATGGGTACCATAGTATCACTTGTGGCATCTGTCCCCACACGCATGCCATCGTGGTCATGAAGTAATGACCAACCTCTCCTCCCCCATGTCAAGCCAACACATGGGTCCACCGCATCAGACGCAACTCTTGCGGCCCTATAGGTGCCAACAAAATCCTAGGGCGCAAAAGGGGCACCCTCTCCAGAAACCAGGCCACCAGGATAGACCCAAATGCAAAGTGATCGGAGTCAGTTGTCCAACACCGGTAAATCTGCCCCATCATCCTGGAGTACAACATAATTCCCCAGAAAAAATGGTCCACATCCAAGACCCTCTCCACGATCCTCAATTGACCTCATGTGATCCTTTGAGTCCCCAAGGATCTGTATATCCTCGCCACCATGGTGGCGATGCACTCTGTCAAGAGCTCATCAATCGCCTCAATCCGAATGACTGAACCTGACATTGAGTTCAGCCCTAAGCAGTGGTGACATGCCAATTCAAGCACTCTCTCATCCCTCGACAACTGGGGGTCAGTAGGAAGGGCCATCCCACAAAATGGGAGCCCCGTCAAAAAATAGACATCCTCGACCGTCGAGAATGTAAGTTGTTGTCCCCTGACGATGAAACACTGCAGATCAGTGCTCCACGTGGCTATAAGATACTACAACAGGAACTCCTGCGACCCTATTAGGGGGACGTCGAAGAAATTGAGTAACCCACAGGCTGCCAAGTGTCTATGGATGCCCGACTATTGTCTCACCACATCCTGGAGATGCTCCCAGTCTTTCTCTCTCCAGTGAACTGGCATCGTGCTCTCTGGAATATGTTGATCACTTGCATCCACACAAAAACACTTGGTCATCCCTCGTCATCCATAAAACACATAAAAAAATTCAAAATTTGAAATCCCTTAGCCTTGCCTCCAGTGCGCAGATTTCAACCATACAGGTGCGCGGATGTGCACGCCTGTTCTTTGCACAGCTGCGCACTAATGCGTAGCTATCTGAGAAATAGTTGCACATCAATGCGCAGCTGTCACCCCGACAGGTGCACACACATGCACACATGTCCTCTACAGAATTGCACACAGTGCACAACTGTCAGTTTAACAGGCGTGCATCTGATGCGCGCCTGTATTTCCCTCCCCCACGCCCACATGTGCATCTGTGTCACGCACAACCACACACTATGCGTGGGAGAAGGAGTTATACCCACGCATCTGAGTGCCGGTATTCTTTCTTCTCCCGTGCACTGGTGGACCCTACCCAAACCTACCCTTGTATGGTCATCCGTACACCCCCTAACTCAATTCTACAAATTTCAAAATATGCGGGAGGATGGGACCACTAACCTGGCTCTCGCAAATCCCGTATCACTAGAATCAAGTTCCCGTAATCTCCAAATCTCCTTAGAATACTCTCGTCAAATCACTACAACGATGAGTACAAATGAGGTGGCATTGTGGGCCCATTAGCCATATATAGTCCCTTTTTCCAAACTTCCACACTCAGTTACAGGAGCCCAGAGCCTCTGTTTTCTTATTCGTTCTCAGCCACGGGATCATGGTCCCTTGATCTACACATTCACATTCCCCAAGTATTCATATGAACTTGGCCCCGTAGGAGCATTTTTCACATGTCACGTTTAGGTAGGCATGCTCATGTTCAAAATTATCAGATAACTACTATATTTTATTTATCATCAGATATTGTTCACATCGGGTATTTGGTTTTCATGTCTGTAGGTACTTATTCTGCAAGTCACACAACCCCTTCAAGTATATGTTCGACACTGGCATGTAATTCTTCCCTCTAAAAATCAATTGCATCTCCCAACCATACCCTCTGGCATTTAACTTTAGGGTCCTTACATCCGTCTCTGCAGTACCTTCACCTCTGCTGCATTTTTGGTACTGTCACTCGGTAGCACTCTCCCCCACATGAGTTGTCCCATTCATAGTTCCCCTTGACAACTTGACACTCATGTTGCTTTCACCCCCTAGGGATGGGAGTCCCAATAGTCTTATGCACTTCCTAGAATGAACCCCATACTTCTTTTCATCATATTTCTAGCCTTCCTAATGGACTCCCATGTCATCTCATCTCGGTTCTATTGAATACACCCCTGTAGTATCATTATCCCTTCATCTCATACACTATCAGTTTTCCCATCTATAGATTGTCCTCCATTCATTTACCTCATATAGAAGCCCATTTATGGGGACCCCACCCTCCACCGGTTCTCTTTCACAAACTTGCGCCCTAACAGGCCAAGCCACCTGTCACTAGGGCAACCATTTTTGTATCTGTACACTCAACCCAAAATATTCTTTATTTATATAGTAATTGTAAAAAGCCTTTGTTTCTAGCATTTACTTAGCTTTTTGTCATCACCCTTGATGACCTTATTTTCCTAGCAATGCAACCCATGTCGCCCTTGGTTGGGGCATCCACTCTTTTTTTCATTCCAACATTGTTTGTAAACCCTGAGTATTCCAAGTCCATGTACCCATGATCTCTAATTTTTTCCACTTTGTTAAGCCTCTGGCACAGTTTAACCCCATATCTAGTCATCCCCCTGACACTAGATACAGTTTTACGGTTGTTGCCACTCATCCTCCAAAATTCCCCAACCAAGGGCAGTCTCGAGTCTCGCCACATCTTGACTTTATTCATGTTACCTGTCAGTACCTGATCTCATCCCAGTGGATTTCACGAAGCCCTTTGCTTCTTGGAGTCATGTCTCCCTTTCTGTCGACATCAGCACAGTTTCTAGAAGGGATACAATATCTTGACTCTCATTACCTTTACAATGAGGATTCTTAGATGACACAGAGAGAATCATCATTTCTCTTTGATTCTATTGACCCCCATAACATTCAACTTCAGAAAATTATCATGTTACAGTGGGTCTTACTATGTGACTATTGCAGTTGTTTCACACCAGTCAAAGACCTCTAAATTCGTTAGGCCATCAATGCCTATGAGTCATCGACACTTCTTATAGGAATCCTTGCCTCACTTTAGAGTATGTTCACCATTCAGAACTATCATCTATTGTTACCAACTGCTCCGGAGGGCACTGCAGTTATCTACACCAACATACATCTTCAGTTACCGTCTCACATTTTGGTTACATGACACGAGCATGGGGCATGCCCGCCTTGTTTGTATATAGATTTTCTTTTCTCCCTAGAGAAAGGTTTGGGTCCCATAGTTTTCCCTCTCCCTCTGATGGACCGCTCTTGCAATTCCTCTCAACACTCTTCATTACAATGGCACTCTCAGTAAAAGAAACATTGATGTATTTCAGCTATATGTATGCTCCTAACCTCACACATCAAGGGGCATCTCTTATCACTATAATTTCTTCTACAACATTGCACGCAAATGGTTACAAAAATACATCAATGCCAACAACAATTAGTTCACCTGCAGCCCTGAAATGCATTCCAACAGAAAAACTATACAATTGGGTCAAAAATTGACATGTGCAAATTCACCAAAAGAAGTGCATGCATAATGTGCAGTGTTCGCAGGCCAACACAGACCTTAGAGCACACAATGTGCCAAGTGCGCGAATGTGTATGAGAAAAGATGAGCACTTCTATGAACGACGTATTGATGGATCTTGTCAGCCCCCCAACCACATATGGACCAGCTCACAACCTTATTTGACCTTCATATATGAGTGAAATCTGAATGGGGGGTTGGTCAAGGACTAGAGGGTGCCCTAAAAGGCCCCTTGTTCACACCAAGAACCAATTACATTTTGCCTTCAAGAATTTCTATAAATAAGAGCCATGGATGCACTAAGAAACCAATATCTTCATAGTATTGTTATGTTGCCTTAATTCTCCCTTGAGAATCCTCTTTTCTCTTTGGAGCCTTCAAGCATCATTGCAATAGGCCATTACACTCACCTCTTGAGGGAATAGGCATTGATTTTCTTTACCATTTGCCATTTTTCTTCCATTGTAAGAAGAGCTCTCCATTAGGGAACTCAAGAGCCCTCCCAAGGAGGAAGAGAGGACTCGTAAGTCCTTATTTTTCTCTACGTTTTTTTGCCCACTAATATAGTTATCCATTGGTAGCATTATGTTGGTCATTTGATTGATTTTCATGGTTCCAAGTTTCTTATGCTCTCTAACATTCATTTCTTAGTTGTTTTAGTTTGTTTCTTTGTTTATTACATGTGTTTGGCTTGTTTAACCCACTCACAAACTTCTGTCTTGTCTAGCATGCTCATCTGGACATGCAAGTGTTGTTGTTTTTCTCACCCAAGTGAGAAAACCAACACAACACAACCATAACAAGATCATACTTCAATCCTTGAATATTCCAATAGCATGAAGTTCCACAGAATTACTTGGTGCTTTAGAAGCACACAAACATGACGATGACTGGATGGAAAAACTTGTCTTTGTATGTATAGGCCAATGAGTTATGCTATCCTACAATTTATGGGTTCAATAAGGATTAGTCAATGGTGTTCTTAGAGTAGTCATGCAAATTGTATATGCACCAAGAAGTAACCCTCCAAATTTTCCAACATATGTTGTTGTGGCATTTGATAAATACATTGGCCCTCCGTGGGACCAAACCCAACCAAAACATGTACCAATTCCAGCCGTACAGATGAGTAACAAGAAACAAATCCCCCTTAAGATGTCTTGGGCATTGACTATACATAAATATCAAGGAATGACCTTAACAAGGTCTACCATTGACATTGGAAACATGGAACGTCAAGGCTTGACCTTCACCGCAATGTCACACACTATTACTAAAGAAGGAATGTGCATAGCACCATCATTCTCCTTCGAACGCTATGAAAAAATGAAGGATATTGCTTATGTCTCACTACGAAAAAAAGAAGATCCATGCTTATGTTATTTATCACTTACCTTCTAGATTCATCTATGTTGTAATCATACTTCTATATATGAAATGTTCAACTTGGTCCATACTTCTAAACATGAACTGTTTGACTTGTTCCATAATTCTATACATGAAATGATATTGTGTCAAATATTTGCTAACAAATACCTATCAATTATACTTTGACCTAAATACTTTGCAAAAAATCAATTTCTATATTTTCATTTATGCATATTATATACTTATGAAATAATATACTTATAAAAAAAAATTAAAAAAAATATTCTATACTTTTCTCTTTGGAGTTGACTTTCCCCTGCTTTGAGGGTATGCTAGTTTATTGCAAACATGAAATAAAGTTCAACTAATTATAAAGAGAAATACATAACCAATTTGATTTTAAATAGATGAAAACTAAAGGTTTGATTGTAAGTATACATACCTTGTTTGTAACAACTCGGCAACAAGTTATGGTTTAATTGATCTAGTGTTGACTCAAAAACATATTTCCCATCAATTTGTATAGGTAAACTTGTTTATATTATTTTTTTAAGGTGTAAAAATCTATTATAATTCAGTTGTCAATTGGTAGTGAGGACAACCATCATTGGCTACTATTTGTGAATGTGAGTTGATTCTTCATTGTTATTGAAAGGAAATCATGTCATTCAAAATAACTCACTAGTGGTCTGTAAGGGGGAAGAGTTTCAATTGCACGAGAGTTCCAACATATTTCCTTACGTTCAAGTAAGATGAGCTCTTAGCCAATCAGAAATCAAAAACAGTATCGGATCTTTATCCAGCACTAAAAAACAGTTTCAACCTAGATAATATCTTCAAGAAAGATAGTATCTTATATTCTCATCATTTAGACTATAGCACTGGGGTCATGTGCTTTTATATAATAACTAGTCTTAGTCCCAATGATGGATGGCCTCAGCATTTGGCGGCCCAAGCTCTGATGGGGATAGGTGGATGAGGCCAAAGTTAAATGTTATCCTCTTTTCATTAAGTTGGTGATCAATCTGATGTGTGTGAGTGATTGATCGAAGATTCGTTTATGTCTGCAGTTATAATGGCAAACTCGCCATGGAAGAAGCGTTGGTTTTATTTATCATGATGAAGGTTGGGGGATCACATTATTATTCCTGCCTAAGTTTGGTCTGGAAACCTTTCGTTCCTCTCCTCCTGTCATTCGTGCAACTGCCCTTCTCCCTCTCTCAAGTAGTGAGCATTCTCATCTCACCCATGCCACGTGAGAGAGAAAGGGTGCGTAGGGGTTCCGGTTCCTTGTGAAGCTTCGCGTCAGGAAGAGGTAGTCCACCATCCTCAATCAGTGACAGAGCCAACATATCTGAAAGAAGGAAGACCAGAGATGTTAATTCTCATAGCAATTTCACTCCCCTTGATGATAGACAGGCCTTGAGGGAAATTCAGGATGAAGGCATGGTATAGGGATGCATGGTTCAGAGTCTGAAGCTGATAAAGGGGTTATGAATACTCCAATCCAGAGTGAGCCTGTAGTAAAGGACGAAGAACCAATTCCTACTCTCCCGGGAATGGCCCCATCTAGTGCCCCAACCATGCCTTCTCTGCATGAGCCAGTGGATCGCAATTCATAGGTTGTGACCGACACCATTAGGCTAAGACCACTTGAAACTAATTTTCGAGATCCGAAGTGAACAGGCGGACCAACGACACTGGATGGAGATGCTAGATCAAAAGGTTAATATGTTGCTTGATGTTTGCTCCACTCCTCAGCATCGCCAGTATTCCCAAGAAAGCACCAGTCGTTCAGTCCTCATTCTGGAATGGCCCACACCTCTTCAGCAACGTCAGCAGGACATTGAGGACAATTCATCAAGAAATTGGGATTCAAGCCAATTCAAATGATAAATGTTGATCTTCTCACTTGATTACAGGTTGAATTTATGCTCTTTTTTTTAGGTTATATGTATGGATATACAATGGAAAACTCTCAGTTTTTTGGGCCCTCGGAGGAAATACCTTATTTTGACTAGTATTGGGCTTGGGATGGTTTGCTTTTTTTAAGGTTATATGTATGGATATACAGTGGAAAACTCTTAGTTTTTTGCGCCCTCGGAGATAAATACCTTATTAGTCCTTGCCCTTCTGGCTTAGGACTGACTATTAGTAATTGATTGATTTTTAGTTTATTAGTTTGGCACTAAGATCAATGACTTTAGTTTGTTTTAAAGCAAAGTTTTAGAGTTTCATGCAATCTAAGTTGGAAATTCATTAAATTTTAACCTAATTTTCGGATTTGCTCTCTTATTTGGCCTCTTCCAGAGGCACAGAAGAAGATATGTTAGGTTATCTTTTCTTTAAATCATATATTTGTGGACTTTTTTTTCCAAACGAAGTAATGCTAAAGATGAATCTGGTATTATTTCTTAACATTAAATGTTTTCTCAAATACATAGTCCATATCCTTTTTCTATTGAGCTGATATCCAGTTGACATCTACACCACCATACAAACCATATTGCAAACGTGTTGGTTCTTTGTCCTATAAAAAAGCACCTGGACACACACAACATCCTCCTCTCGTTTCTTTCTTCACGCTGGTTGCTCCAAACTATCCATTTCCTCTGATCCCTGCAAACTCCATTTCCTCTGATCCCTGTAAACTCATGTACATGTAGGACAAAGGTTAGCATGAATGAAATGCTTATTTGGTGGCTCAATTACAAGGATAAATACAAAGCAAAGAATGCCAACAACACACAAATGTAAACGCACCAGAAGCAAAACATCAAATATAAGTTTTTTTTAACTTTACTATATTTAGTGTTGGTTTTCAATAAAGACTTTGTTAAATTCATTTACTAATATGATTACATTTATAATGTTTAATTGCATAGAAAAATTTAGTTTTGGTTTTCAATAAAGATTTTGTTAAATTCATTTACTAATACAATTACATCTAAAATGTTTAATTGCAGAGAAAAATCTAGAAATATACAACGCCTATGGTTTCATTAAAAAGGATGAAAAAATGCAATTATGATAAAGAGGAAACTCACACGGTGGCTTCATCCCTACCAATGAGCTCGACAAGGGTTCCTGAACTGGGAGACATCCGCTCCTCTACACCCATAATTCTTGAGGCCACCCGTACCGATTTCTCCTCCTCACCCACATAATGGTACTAACGGTTGTATCGATTTTGGGTCTGGTAGGTGGAATGCTTCTCTGCTTTCACCTTCAACTTTCTGCAATATTCATTTCAAAAATTATATATTTTTCCTTGTTGCACCAGGTTGCACGCTTTCTTTGAAATGATAAATTATGGATAAAAACCTTGCAAATATGGAACATTATGAACACAAATATTTTGGCATATAAAATTCAGCTCAGAGCTCAGACTCCTGATTTTATGGATTGTGAACTACTCTAAAAGATCAATAGCCATGCCCACCTTTCTATCACTAAACCTCAGCTGCCTTGGGAAAATTGTTTGTAAATTTGTGAGAAAAAGTAAGTACAAAATGGTACTAAAATTTAAGCTAAAGGGAACATGATGCTACTAAATAAAGATTTATGTTATTAGAAGTCATGTAAAGAAACTGAATTTATATTCATGAAGTGAGGGAAAATAATCCAATTAATGAGAAAATATCAAGCTTAATAAGACTTATAATATTTACTAGACCATTAAAAAATTTCAAAAGTAAATAGTCACTAAAAAAATTCAAAAGTAAATAGTCACTAGTGTGAAATTTAAGTATAAATATCATAAAACTTTATGCTCAAAGAATCTCTCTAAATTTTTTTATCATTTAAGTCATGAGATGAAATCAATAGCTTTCTGCATTTATCTCATGAGAAAAGATAACAGTTACCATCCATGAATAACTATTTGAAACACAAGCGTGGTACAGTTACAGTTACTGCATTGAGACTCATCATCAAGAAAATTGGCCCAAATCCTAGATGGCAAGATCACACAATTCTAAGAAATTGTAGGAACATGGACTCACTAGTTTAGATATTCCATGGATTGATTGATTTCAACGAAGATGTCCAGGTCTTGAAAAAATACAACATATCACAGTTGCCAATGTAACTCAGCATAGTTGGCGTGTAAGAAATGGCATAGCCATATTAATAAAACAATTGTAAAATGGCATAAATGATATTTTGACCCACTTAAATAAATAAATAAAAGACATTATTGCCTAGAAAGAACCATAACAAAATCAAAATAATTATCTTAAAAAGTTTCGTTAAAAACTTTAGTGCCTCATTAACACATTTCTTTTCACAATATTACACTTCATTTGTGAGTGGAGTTTCAAGGAAATCAATGATGTGTCAAGCTTTTTCTTTGTTATGTGATCATTGTATAAGGTCCAAATTATGTAATATAATCATAAATTGTAAAAGAAGTTGTATAATAATAATAATAATAATCTATTTTTAAGGTCACGACCAAGCCAGCACACCAAATTGGTGTATGAGATCCCCCAAATTGGTGTATGAGACCCCCTTGTTTGTTTGACTGGTAAAGTCTACAAAGATATACATACCCTACCCTCTCTGAATTTGAACCTGTGACCTCTTAAGAGGAAACACATGTTCTTAACCATTAGGCCCACTCAAATTGTATAATATATTTTTAATATAATATATTATTAAAAATAATAAACTAGTATAAATAAAATATAACATATATATTATAAATTGAAAACATTTTTTTTTTTTTATGATATATCAAAGCGTTATAAGCTCGGTTGGTGCACTAAATACTTAAAAAACNACAAGACGTTAAGTTTTTTACAACTAACAATGTACAAGAGGTTTACGATTGCTTATTCATTAATTGAATTCCGTTTTGGCTGGCCGATATTAAAGTATATATTCAACAACATACATGGAAGTGATCAATATCTAATAATATCAAATAGTATTTACTTATCCCTCTATAATATTAATATTGTAGTGATTGAATTTCCCTGGATGGGGTGACACGCGACCAGCCAGCGAACACGTGGATGCCCGTTGGGACGCCTATTCATGGCATCGACCGACGAACTCCCACTGAGCACTAAATTCCCATGGTTTACACCCAGCAATCACCGATGATGCGCCCTCTCGCGCGAGGGGAGCGTACCTCGACCCAGCGCACTCACAGCTCTCCATTAATGGACGAGACGGGCATTCAATTTGGCAGCATTCACGCGAGAATGAATAGTGGTAAGGAAATTCGACCTTCCGCAGTGTTCATTTGGCTTATCCTCAATTCTTCGCCCCCGCCAGAGCCTGGTTGTGACGCTGCCGAACAGACAAAGGTCCAAGCTATGCCGCGGCTCCGGGGAAAATCGCGGCGAGGTGCTGCATGGTATAGAGCAGAGTCCAGGAGGAAACGCATCAACCACTTCGAACGGGCTCTCCAATTGGCCACCACCAGGCGCAAGCAAAAGCTTCGCTCGCCACCCATGGCTATCATTGAAGAACTCAGTTGGGAGGAGGCACAGCAATACCTCGCCTCCCTCGCCAACCAGATGGAACCCGAGCCTCAGCACGAAACTGCCAGGTGGGACCTCAATGAACCCACGGATGAGGACCTCTACCCGCCATGCCTGGKGGAAGAGGAAATCYCCCCCGAGGACAGYGRAGGAAAAGAGAAGTTTGAACGGCYGACATCCGAAGCARCGGAGGATTCCAGCAAACACGAGACACASGCCAGTGGAGAACCGGACCAACATTCTGCARCAGATCCCAGGTACCTATCTCTTATATTTGAGCTCCGACACCTCATGGACGACCACGCATTTCGCTTAGCCAGAATGGACCAGCGTCTCGACATGCTTTTTGCAGCATACTCCAGGAGCACCCCGAAGAGACAATGCCCAACGTGTGCTCAAGTATACTCGCTCCCGGCAGGCTGGCGACAGAGGAATTATGGAACTACTGGTTAGAATTACTCATGTTGCCTAAGTTAAGTTTGATTAGTTTTGCCACTCTAGTTTTCTTATGGTTCATGTCTCAAACCTTTATAACTTTACAACCCTGGTTTCCCTCGGGCAGGGCACTTATATGTATAACTTGTCACAAGGCCAGACTGTCCAACTGCCCTGGTTTCCTGCTCAGGCAGGACAGTTGGCAGTCAAGATGACTTCTGTATCTTCTTTTTTGGTAATATAACAAGATCTACTCTTTTTACTTAAAAAAATATATATATATTGTAGTGATTGAATTTATGAATTAAAACACATATTTATTAGTCTTTTTATGTTATTTTATAATAATTTCCATAAGTTCTACTAATAACAAAAAAAACTACAATCTGTTCTTTTAACATTATTTTTAAGTTATTTTATTCACATTATAAACTATTTTTTATTTATATAAAATCTTCAAAAATTTAATATAAGTATGCTTTTTCTATTTAATATGTAAAATAATTACAAATTATTTAGAATTATTTTAACTTTTTATATTAATCTTATGAATTACAAATATTTTTCATTTACATGAAAATCGGTTTAAAAATATTTTTCATTTACATGAAAATCTATTTAATTAAACTTTTATTCATATAATGATAATGAAAACAGTATATTAACATTTGTAATAATATTTTTTAACTAATAAAAACAATAAAGTTAGCAGATTTACAAACATATTTTATAATTCAGTGTACTTAGATGTGTTTCTCTATAATTATAACAAATTTTATAATTAGAGTGTTACTTAGATGTGTTTCTTTGTAATTACAACAAGCATATTTTATAATTCATTGTTAAGTAGATGTGTTTTTTTATAATTGCAGTTTTTTATTCAAATTTTTTAATTTTATATATTCAAAATTATTAAATTATTAAGAATTAGAAGTAGAATCTATGCTTTTAAGTGGAAAATTCAAATTTCTAGATTTTAACATAAAGATCCCACATCTTCTAAAGGAGGTGATTGCATGAAATCAATGATTGAAGGTTCGAATCACATCTCTCTTATTTTTTGGCCCCGATTCTAGCTGTAACTAGTAACAATAAATCGTTCTCTTTTATTTTATTTTTAATTTTTTTACCTCCATTCTAATTGTAGCGGATAACAATACTTTCCTTTTTACCAATATTTTCCTTTTTAACAGGGACTTGTTGCTCATCAACTTCTCACATATTATTTTTAATTTTTTTTGCCCCCATTCTAATTGTAGCTGGTAACAATACTTTCATTTTTAACAGGTATAGAGGTATTAATATTATCAATGTTAGTGTAATATTAATCTATCAATAATATAATATCTGGTTATAATATTATATTATAATATTCATTAATAGATATCTAGTTAACTAATATATAATCTATTAGTTATAATAATATAATAATCGGTTATAATATTATAATCTATTAAGTTTTTTTTTAAACTTTAATGTATTAATTATATCATCGTGAATATGTTACCTTTTTATGTTATTAAGGTAAGAGTCTTTGTATTATGACCTATGGCCCCTAGTCTCATGGAATCCCTTATGGAGCCTTAAGGTAATGGTAAGAGCTCTAACGGGACCACTACTTGTAACGGGACCACTACTTGTAAGGTATTTTTTTTATTTTTTGTTTCTTTGCCTTAAGCGAGAGGAGAGGACAACAACTCCAGTTCCAATAGCGATAGTACATTGCCTCTACGACAGAGCCTACGGAGCTAAGACAATGGACTACAAGACTGTGAGAGGAAGCAACACATAGAGCGAGAGGACCACAGACATTAAGTGAAGGATACTAGCGATAAGGCCCAGTCCGCGTAAGGAAGGAGGGAGGACACCTGCGAAGGACACACAATACGCTTTATGTTCAATCCCCAACAGACAAAACTGTCACTCTCAAGAAAATATATTTAGTACTAAGAAATAAAATAATATCTAATATAATAAGTATAATACGAGATAAGAGACATAATGTTCTCTCGAGAATAAAGAATAAGTATAATACTCTATTTGTTCGGAGCAGGCACAATGTGAGGGTGCACCAGATCAAAAAAAAACTTATCATTTGACCTTTTCATTTAGACCTGTACGTCTTTGAAATCACAAGAGGAAATGCAATACAAGTGAATGGAGATCCCAATAAAAGTGAATGGAGGCAGTCGATGCTTAGCTTATTGTGGAATAATTACGTATATAACACAATAACAGAGTTGTTACTGCCTCTGTTAGGAAAGGAATATGAGGAGAGGGCAAGCCCCCTTGTATGTTGGAGCTAGGGAAAGAGAAAGAATAAGAGGGAAGAGCCCCCCCACCCAATAAGTAACTTAGGAAGATTAGAATATAGAAAGGATTTCTCTACCATCCACCTATAGATAGTTAACATGTGTTGTATTCCAAAGCTCATATAGCCACCAAGCGCCCAGCCACGCTAGAGTAAGCCAATACCTCATTTTGATATGGCCTTGGTGTTATTGTGACATACAAACTAATCCCCAGGAGCTCACTCCTTCCACCCAACCTAGATTGTTCAGGCGATTTATCGAGTGGGATAGAGAGGATTTATGGAGAGGCCGAGGTTGGGATAAGGTTGTTTATTTTCTTGATAGTTTTTTATACGGCCCCAACCCTAGAATATCATACCCACCCATCTGCTATATATGTTTCTTATGAATGGCGGGTCAATTCTTTTTCTCAATTCATCATAGGAGGCGCGGGAGGTGGGATAAAACATGTTCACTATAGAGCATAGTATATGAGTAAGCACAACCTTTTGGAAAGGGTTCAATTAGAGTCCAAAGATAGGTGACACAAGTTCACCTCGCATTATCACTCATTATCCAACTGCACGTATTGCACGTAACCAAATCATAAATAAGCAGTATAGCTCCCTCCCACCCGTGCTCGGACCCGTCTATCTAAGGTTAGGAAATAGTGACACGGGTTCTAGTATATAGTATAGTTTAGAAGCAGTGTTGCGTACCCAAACTATTCTCTTTTGGGGTCGATCGTCTTTAGTTTTAAGTAACTTCATCCAATTAAGTGTGAAAGCAGAAGGAAATGGTTCAAATTAAGTGGTTCTTGTTCTCTGGGGCAGACTGGATTTCCTTTGGGTTGATCGAAATGAACCGAGCGGCTCTGGCTGGGGGAAAACGAATTCTAGTTGTGCCTAGTAAACTTAAGGCGGGTGGGGAGAAAGAAGGGAATGAAGGACCTCTGCAACAGACCTTTTAGCTTAGTAAGTCGGATGGGTCGGCTTCTTCATTGGGATTTGTTCAGAACGACGGTCAAGGTGCCCTTTCACTCTCTGATCTAAGCATAGTTCATTCGGTGGTTTTATTAGTGCTTCTGTTTGGCATGGCAGCCAACTATCTAGTGATCAGAAGAGCCAACAAATGGAAGGAGAAATAAGTGGCAACTACGGGGTAGAGGTTTAAACTTCAACATACTAATTGAAAGAGATCAACCTAGGTTTATTGGGAGCTTTTGCAGTGGTGATTCGAGTGTATAAAAAGGAATGGCGAGCTCTTCTAGAATCGAGATAGAGAAGTTCAACGGTAAAAACTTTGAGCTATGGAAGCTCAATATGGAGGACCTTATTGTAGACAAAGAAAAATGGATCGATGTGGATCCTGGTACACAACCTACTGGTATGCATCCTACTGGCACACAGTCGACTGGTACACAACCTACTAGTACACAAACTACTAGAACACCACCTATTGGTATGTCGAAGGAAGATTGGGAGAAGTTGGACAGAAGAGAAAGGAGTACTATTCGACTCTGCCTAGAAGATTCGGTGTTGTTGAATGTATCAGGAGAATATACAACCAATGAACTATGGGATAAGTTAGGGAATTTGTATCAATCAAAGTCCCTGGTAAACAAGTTGTATCATCTTAGGATGGAAGATGGATATTATGTGACAAAACATCTAAATGCCTTTAAAACTCTGGTAAGTCAACTCGTATCGGTTAATATTACGATTGCAGAAGAAGATAAGTGCATTAATTTGATATGTTCTTTACCAGAATCTTGGGATAATATGGTTGTAGCCATTGGTAGTACCACTCAATCTACATTGAAGTATGAGGATGTAGTTGCATCCTTGTTATCTGAAGAGATGAGGCAAAAAAACATGGATGGTCATAGCACAGATGCTTTATTTGTAAGAGGTTGTACCCAAGACAGGAATCTCGGTAAGTCTTCGGGGGGGAGATCTAAATCTACAGGTAGACCTAAGTCTCCAGAAAAATCTTTGAGGAAATGTTGGAAGTGTGGTAAAACAGGGCATTATNATCTACACGTACACATGTAGACCGTGATGTATGGTTGATCGACTCAGGTGTGTCATATCATGACTCCTCACAGGGAGTGGTTCTCTGAATATGAAAAATATGATGGTGGTGATGTATTCCTAGGAGATGACTCAACGACAAAAATCATGGGACATGGAAGGGTTAATTTGTTGTTAAAATATGGAAGGATTAGAACTCTCCCTGGGGTTCTACAGATTCCAAAACTAGCCTAGATCCTAATATATGTAAGCAACTTGGATGATGCAGGAGTGGATATTGTATTGGGAAAGGGCACTTGCAAGATGGTACAAGGGGCAATGATGTTGATGAGGGGAGTTCGGTGTGGAAATCTGTACAAGTTGTTGGGAAGTTCTTATACTAATGGGTGTAACAGTTCTGTTGTCCCTAAGCAGAGAAATGAAGGAGAAAAGACCAATATTGTCCCTGAAAAGAAGACCATGTTGTGGCATCAAAGATTGGGGCATATTGGAGAAAAGGGCCTTTGACCACTACATGGTAAAGGTATGGTTGAAGGTATGTCTAATTGCACTCTGGATTTTGTTTTTTGTGAAAATTGCATATATGGTAAACAGAATCAAGTAAGATTCCCATATGGTGCTACAACAGAAAAGGGGATCTTAGAGTTGATACACAGTGATGTGTTTGGACCTGTTCATGTTCCATCCCTAGGTAAATCTGTGTATTATGTTTCATTCATAGATGATTTCTCAAGGAACACATGGATTTATTTTCTTAGAAAGAAATCTGAGGTATTTGATAAATTTAAAGAGTTTAAGGTTCTGGTAGAAAATCAGACAGAAAACAAAATAAAGGTATTGAGGATAGCCAATGGTGGAGAATTCTAAGGAAATGAATTCGAGTAATTCTGTAAGAAGTGTGGTATAGCAAGGCAGAAGACTACTCCATACACACCTCAGCAGAATGGAGTTGCAGAAAGGATGAACATGACACTGATGGAAAAAGCAAGGAGCATTCTTAGTGGTGTTAAGTTAGGACAAGAATTCTAGGCAAAGGTAGTGGGTACAACATGTTACCTAGTCAATCGATCACCCTCATCAGCGCTGGATGATAAAACTCCACACGAGGTATGGACTGGAAAGAAACCCTCTCTTGAACATCTTAGAGTGTTTGGTTGTGATGCTTATGTACATGTTCCAAAGGAA
>JASDQU010439859.1:3236-30321 GCA_032191745.1 Picea mariana | reverse complement strand
GCTTTGGAACCCATAAACTAAGAAGATTGTTTACAGTCGGGATGTTGTTTTTAGAGAGGTAAAAGATGTTTCCAAACAGGAATTCCTACCAAGGAAAGAAGAACCTAAGAAAATAGAGCTTGAGTTGGATGATTCAAAATATGAATCATCTGAAGAAGATGAAGCGGAATAAGAAGAACCTCATACCCTAGTATTGAGGAGATCAGTGAGAGAAAGAAGGAAACCATAAAGGTATAGTCCACCTGATTTTCGTTCCAATTTTTCTTTATCTATTACTGATGATGATCCCAGAATTGTCAGGGAAGCAGTGAATTCAAAGGATAGTAAACTATGGAAGAAGGCCATGGTTGAAGAAATGGATGCCTCGGATAAGAATGAGGCATGGGATATAGTTGAGTTGTCAACTGGAAGAAAATATGTTGGTAGCAAATGGTTGTTTAAGAAGAAGTTTAATGCAGAAGGAAAAGTGGAGAAATACAAAGCTCGGTTAGTAGCAAAAGGTTATTCCCAGGTAGAGGGAATTGAATTTGGTGAGATTTTTTACATGTTTCCAAGTTAACGTCTATTAGATTTCTTTTATCTATTTTTGTTTATTTTAATCTTGAACTGGAACAGATGAATGTGAAAACAACATTCCTACATGGGGATTTGGAAGAAGAAATCTACATGAAGCAGCCAGAAGGCTTTGTACTGAAGGGAAAGAAAGAGCTGGTTTGTAAGCTAAAGAAGTCCCTATATGGTCGGAAGCAATCACCTAGGATGTGGTACCAAAATTTTGACACATACATCCTTGGATTGGGATTTGTGAGAAGCAGGGTTGGTCACTGTATATATTCCAAGAAGGTTCGTAATCACTGCATTTATGTAGTGGTGTATGTTGATGACATGCTACTGGTAGGAAATATCATGGATGTTATCAAGGAGGTGAAATCGTAGATATCCTCCAAATTTGACATGAAGGATCTCAGTGCTGCTAACTTCATTCTGGGAATGGAGATTAAAAGAGACTGTGCAAACAGGAAACTCTGGTTGAATCAGAGAAAATATGTTGATACGATATTGCATAGGTTTAATATGCATGGAAGTAAACCAATCAAGGTTCCTATTCCTATAGGTGTAAAGTTATCTGCAGATCAGTGTCCCAAGACACGGGAAGAAGAAGAGGACATGTCCCATGTTCTGTATGCCAGTGCAGTTGGCAGTTTGATGTATGCAATGGTTTGTACTAGACCGGGCATTGCACATGTAGTGGGATTTTTGAGCAAGTATATGTCAAAACCAGAGAAAGAGCATTGGACAACAGTAAAGAGGGTCTTCAGGTATCTTCGTGGCACTACTAGTTATGGATTGTGCTACCAAGGAAGACTAGGATTGGACAGAGTGGTGGACATACATGGCTTTGTTGATGCAGACTGGGCTGGAGATCTGGATCACAAAATATCTACAAGTGGGTATGTGTTTAACCTATTTGGAGGAGCAATCATTTGGATGAGAAAAAGACAGGTTGTAGTGGCACTCTCAACTATAGAAGCTGAATACATGGCAACCACCCATGAAAGCAAGGAAGCAGTATGGTTACAGAGATTGTGTTTAGGTATTGGGTCGGTACAACAAGCAGTGAGATTAAATTGTGACAGTCATAGTGCAATATTCCTAGCAAAGAACCCATCTTATCATTTGAAAACAAAGCATATTGATGTTCGGTATCATTTTGTCATAGACATGGTTGAAGAAAAGAAGGTGTTGCTAGAAAAGGTTGACACTTTGAAGAATGTTGCAGATTCATTGACAAAGTCTGTGAGCACAGAAAAGTTCTCCTGGTGTAGAGTAACAATGGGCATTGCTGTCATGGATTGTTGACTATATAATCCTATGAACCCATGTATGCAAATAAAAGAACAAGTGGGAGAATGTTGGGTATGTGTTATATTCTTTGCATGTGTATGTGTGTGTGTGTTTTGCTATTTTTAGCGGATTTTTTTTTTATTTTTAGCGGTTTTCTAAATTAATCCTAGATTAAGGGATTAGGGTTTTGGTAGCTACAGAATACCTAAAACATTGTATATATTGTATGGTGAATGGTGAAATTAATACAATGAAGAGTTAAAATGTGTGGCACCAAGGAAGACCGGTTTTCTTTCGGTTAAGAGTTTCCAACGTAAATCTATGTGTACTATGTGTATGAGCCATTGATTAATTTCTATTTTTCTTAAGAATCTATATGCATTTATTTACTTCACAGGTTTAAAAATTACAAAAATGAGGGGTATGGTTGAGGATATGACTCTTTGAGGCTTGGATCAGATCCTAAAGTTAAGCCTGAGCATGAGGGTCGAACAAAACTAACTCAATCTCAAAGAGTTGGCCCATATATTAAGGTGGGGGAAATCCCCCCTTTCTCTCAACAACATCAGCGCTCCCCCCAGTGAGAGACAGAGCATTAATCCTAGATATGTGCTCCCCTGTAGTGGAAAAGGGGGCACTATGTGTGAACCCAAAGTATGGATAGGGGGGCGTTGGTCTTCATAAATGCTCAAAAAAGGGTTTAAATTTCTAAGGAAAAAGTGTGTTTTGACCAAAACATGATGGTTTTCCTCCTCCCATATGACTTAGGGGTCATGAACAATTGTTTTAATGGTTTCAATGGGTGGTGACACCTCACAAAGTGAATGAAACACTTGGGAAGGTGCATACGACACTTGTGAAATGAATGTGACACTTACCGAGGTGCATATGTCACTTTGCGACACTTAGGGTGTGTAACTCAAGTGTGACATTTTGATGTGTAACAGATGCCCTATAAAGTGTGAGGTCAAAAGAGAAAATGATGGTCAAAACACTTTACAATTATTCAATGCAAGGGTGTTGGAGTGGGAGAACTTGGAAGAAACTGCAAACAATCATCAAACAATATTAATATATGTTTTATTTTCGAGGTAGGCATCCATATACTCAAAATACAAGATGACTCAAAGAATGATCATTGACCAATACACGACAGATCCATGAAAACATTGACTAAGGATATGGCCACCAGAGATACAATGTGGATCCATACCTTCATGACACGAAATGATCATAGCCACGAAAAATACACAGTGGAGCTACAAGATGATAAAACATAGCCACGGATCAATACAAAGTGGATCTATGTGACAGTATATATATCAGCATGCTCATATGATCTCCTTCGCGGCCTGGGAAAATAAGATAACAAAGTGAACACTTAACCCAGGGTCTTCATCCCAATCCCAATGTGGTACGAATCTAGGCAAGTGAATAGATTATTTGATGTCGAACATGGTAGAAACCAATTGATTACCGATCATTGAGGTAAGTCGTTAACAAGTTCGAGGTAAATCACCAATGACGTCAATGACTCCGAAGGTACCCTAGTACATTCCAACGAATGTGAATAAATGAGCTGAGGTTGAACATTCATGGAATCATTTGATGATAGGTCAATGATGTAAACCTACTATCGAAAGCGAGGAGGCCTGCCATTGAGGCATGCACATCCCAAGGTACTGATTGGTTTCTAATTCTAATTCTTGGATGGTGTGTTAAAGTCGAAAGGAAAATACTCGTCAAATGAGGGCCTTGATGTATCCCCCATCATCGACACAAAACTGACACATGAAAGTGATGTAAGATGGTGAATCAAATGAGTATGGACTGACACAGGAAATGAAAACTAAAAATTGTAGCATCCCCAACATCCAACTATGCCACATAAAAATTTTGAACTATATACAAAATTAAAACATATAGAAACTCTACAAATGCACAAATTCATACAAAATAATAATAATAATAATACACATGCAACACACACAGGAAAAATCCATAAAAACAAACGCATAAATAATAATGTTGCATATAATTTAACAGACAATTGACACTTATCTTGGTAAAAATATCACCAACTGCATGCAGACCTTCCACTTTCCTCTCATCCTTAGACCACATTGTTCAAAACTCTCAGCAGTGGGTCACCCCAGAGCTGGGACTAAACTCCACTTGGGTAAAGAAATTCCTAACCAGGCTAATGTATCTCAAACAACAGGAAAAAATTTGTCACAGGTGCCAACTCGAACTAACATCCTACAGGCCTTCATTCCCCACATGTCTATCCCACCCAAGAAAGCGTGCCCCTTCTCTACTCAAAATTCCCTCAGCTGCCCCACTTCCCTTCCAAGGCTTTAGCAACAGGCTGGCCAGGAAGTCTCATAGCTCTGTAGTTGTAGTTTGGCACCTTCGGGAAATCAATTCCCATCAATTCTCTCACCTAGAGAGAATTGCTCACGGGCCTAACAACCTGCTTCTTCAGTCCAGCTCCTAAGCTAACCAGGTACGGGTACATGTACAGTGATAGGAAGGTACAAAAGACAGTTGAATGAGTGAGTGCATGATGATGGAATGATGGGAAAATGAACTAAGTCCAAACTATATGTATGTGTGTTCCCAACTTGACACTTGTCATGTTGAGAATTACTTTGGCCCACTTGTCCCCATCCTTAGAACTTAGGATAAAATAATTATTCATACTTATACTTTAAGGAATATTAATATAATATTCTTTTTTGGCTTAAGCTCCCTAACTTAGCCCCTTATCCTTAACTTTTAGCCCCCTCTTTAAGGAATATTAATATAATATTCATTTTTGGCTTAAGCTCTCTAACTTAGCCCCTTATCCTTAACTTTTAGCCCCCTTTCCCTAACTAGTGGAGTTTAGTCCCCCATACTCTTTTACATGGTTGGTATGTCGTCGTGATGTGATTTTCATTAATATTTGCGTGTGATTACATTTGCATTTACATTACATATATACTGTACTTTATGCATCCCTACTCACCAGCCTCAAAACACAACATATGCACAAAGGCTCTCTGGCCTAGAAATCGTGCGCACTTAAGTTTGTTGCGTGCGGTATCTTGGAATGTGTACACTTCATCATTTTAGTGCACAGTACATGTGTGCACTATACCCTGGAACATACATGCAAAATGATATCAAACATCTCACCATCTTAAGTACATTTGTATTTACATTTACCTTCGGCCTAGGGGTATTACATTCCCCTCCCCCTTATTTGTCCTTAGTGAAATATATACACATATACAACCAAAAATTCAAAAATTCTCAAAAAGATGTGGGTGTTCTTCCCACATAGCATCCTCGTGCTTCCAAGTTTCATCTCCAAAACCATATTAAATTAAAGAAATATCAAATAATTCTTATAATATAATAAAACTAATTAAACTATATTATTATAATATATTATAATAATATAATTTAATTAACTTTATTATATATAATATTATTCCGTAAGTATGTTATTAAGTATTATACCTATATATTATAGATTATTAGCAACAAGTCCCTGCCGTGGAATTAGTAGCTTCTCATTAACCAAACAGTTATCAAGCAAACAGAGATCAAGCATAACTACAATGCACTATCAATTATAACTACAGTGCACTAGAATGAATCATCCACACAAAGTATTGATATTTCGTGCCAAAGTATGCTAACGAATTTTACCCCACAAAGCCTTAATATAATTCAATTTAGGGTAAAAATTCTAACTTGCCTCTTTGAGGTCAATATTTTGACTTGAAGTTAGTAAATTATATTGGGTTCAACAACAAGCGGGAAAGGCAATAATATTTTTTTTTAGAACTAAGAAATATATCGATACTGTAAAACCTTGTAACAAAACTCCAGAATGGTTGCGCAAGTAGATTTATTTATGCTAAAATCAAATTCACTTTTCTACTCTAGTAATATTTCTTATGATTATATCAGTCAATTAATAACTATTGAGATTAACTAACAATTCCTTCCTTCTTAATTTGGAAATAGATCTTAAGGACAATACACCATAAATTTTAATTATTGCAAGGCTTTACCATACATGAAGTACTAAACCAATTATATGTTTCTATCTTATTTTATTTCAACTCAAGGGTAATGATTATATGAATAATATCTAACTTAACCTATAACTTTGTGTAGGGTATTTCACTCTCTCATGACCAAGCCAACCATTGATTTGTTTCCAAGTATATAAAACTTTTTTCATAACATGAATTTATTGAATCTATCCTTAAGGATTTTGAGCGTAATTAAATCTAACACTATCTAAGTTAGGTTTTAAGATATGTCGTGGAGAACAAACTGGAAGTATTCAAATATTAATAATATGATATCAAGTTCTGGACGTAGTAGCTGAGGAAAAATTAGTGATCGAGTTAAATTTTTCCGGAGGGCGACTGGGACTATTTTTCCTGTATGATTGGTGTGTAGCATTCATGATGTTAACTGAACGTCAAGATTGTACCAGGAAGTAAATTTGAAGTAACTACATTGCATTGCCTTTGTTTGTTCGACTAAGTTAACAAGAAACTAATTACACCGAAAGGCGTACACCTATTGACAATGGGCATAATTAATGATCTTTTAATCTTAAATTCTAATCTGATGGCTAAGCATTGAAGATGTTGGCATATTCTTAGTCGTCCTCCAAAATCAATGCGTCATATTTACTATTCATAACTTCCTTGCATTTATGAAGGCATCCGTTAACATGTTTACTTTTTTACATTTACCTAATCACATTATAAATTTATTGTAAAAATACATAATTTCCACATTCAAATGATTAAGGAGGATTAAAATATATGCAGACCATGTTTATATCATTAAGAAACACTCTGCACACGTTTCATTTTGATGGCAATCATTCATTTTTTATATCTGAAAAGTCATTTGATGCCACGACCTGCACAGATGTTTTATGTGCACTCTATGTTGGAGTCACGGCTCCCCTTTCGGTGTTCTCCAGCCACGAGTCGGCTATGCTAGTTGATATAACACTAGCACAGTCGACTTGCGGCTGGAGATGCCGAAAGGTATCGGCCACTGAAACGTTGTCGTGCTAGTGTGCTAGTTGAAATGATGTTCAGCTTCCACTGCATTCAGCTACCACTGTGTTTATTTAGTTACAAACGTTTAATCTTAAGGAACGTGGCAATGTAAAGTTTTATACATATTAATTTTTCTTAATCAGTTAACCTATCAATCAATGGTTAGAGAAGTAATTTCTTAATCATATTAAGTAAATGTGAAAAAGTAAACAAGGTAACGGAAGTATTCAGAAATGTAAGGAAGTTATGAGCATTAAATTTCATCTATTTATTAGAGAGTACGATTAAGAATATGCCAGCATCTTCAATTGTTAGCCATAAGATTAGAATTTTAGATTAAAAGGTGATTAATTGTGCCCATTATCAATAGGTGTACGCCTTTCGACGTAATAAGTATTTAATTAACTGATATGATTCATCTGACTATAAACCGGATTTAACTAAAAAACAATTTATCTAACAACAATAATCTGAAAGCACACAAAACGCCAACTATTAATAGTAGATATCATTAATGGTGGTAAGAATAATTTGTTCGAATCCAATATTTTTAAAATTTCTTAGTGGTTATACATGATAAAATTTTAATGACTTGAAATACCTAGAAATACCATCTAACCTAAATAGTTGTGGAATGGAATATTATTAATGGAATGTTATTATCTCCACCCAAGTTTTATTCCTTTAAAATGACATATTAAATTTATAATAAATATATAATTCTATTTCTTTAAAATCACATATTAAACTTATAATAAATATATAATTATAGCTTCAAATTAAATAAAATTTTATTATAACTTCAAATTAAATAAAATTTACCATTAATTTAATTTAAAGTAAAAATAACAATTTTGTTTTTAAAATAAAAGCTATTGGAAGGGTATAATTATAAAATTTTATTATAACTTCAAATTAAATAAAATTTACCATTAATTTAATTTAAAGTAAAAAAAACAATTTTGTTTTTAAAATAAAAGCTATTGGAAGGGTATAATTATAGCTTCAAATTAAATAAAATTTTATTTTAACTTCAAATTAAATAAAATTTTATTTTAACTTCAAATTAAATAAAATTTACCATGAAAAAACAATTTTGTTTTTAAAATAAAAGCTATCATAAGGATTTTTCTCTTCAAAACTATGCATCATAAGGATTTTTCTCTTCAAAACTATGCATCATGAACTTCACAGAATGAAAATTCTGACCAAACTAGTTAGGCATTTAACAATTACCTTGATTACTGATCGTAATTACCTGGTGGTGAGAGGAAAAAAAGTGATCATCGTCACCTGAGAGATTCGAACTCTCGCGGGGAAACCCCATGTACTTAGCAGGCACACGCCTTAATCACTCGGCCAAAGCAACGGCAGTGCTATTAATTAGCCATTCTATCTTTATAATCACTTACCCACAGCGATGGCTTTGGTTTAAATTAGCCGATTTAAATAGATGTTTAATAAATTATATTAAACAGATCCATAGATTTGAGTTCCACGTGTCCAAGTCTAACTTTGTGAAAACATCTGGAAGAGTCATAGGCCGACTAAATATTCGCAAACTCTAAACTTAAAATTTAAGTCATTTCCACACCTTAAAAGCAAAAGCAATTGGGTTGTCCATATATATATACATATATTTAAAGTGGGTAAAGGGAAGTATATATATAAAATGTGAAAAATAAGGACATGGTATAAAAAACAATGATATTTGAGAAATAATGTTACAAAATGTGAAAAAATAAGGATATGAGAGAAAAACCAATGATATTTGAGAAATAATGTTATGGTAAAATCTTAACCTAAAAGTTGTAAAATTTCAAAGCAAACCTAGTAGTAAGTGTCTAGACTTGGATTTAATAGTTTGAACTATGTTTCAAATAATTTTTCAAAATTACTTTTAAACATCCATAAGATCATGTTATGTTATCGAGAAACGAGTATGTGAAATGAAGTATGATGTTTTAGATATGCATATCATATTTTAAAATAGGTTGAAACTTAACATCTTTTGCAAGTGTAATAAAAAACAAGAAGAATTCATGATGCATACATACAAACAAGAGATATCCATGATATATACATTTACATATGTAGCACATACTTACATAAATGATGTAATGATGTATTGATATGAGAAGCTTACAACATGCCAAATTGATAAACCTTGTTGAAGTGTTTCTTATTTCTTTTAGATTGACACATGCTTTATTTTATTTTTATAGCATTTGAAGGAGAAAGTTAATGATATTTGCAACGTTGTTAAATAGGGAACATATTATAAGTTTTCAATATTAATAGTTTTTTTTTTTGGTTAATGGTCATCTTTGAAATTTATATAGGTTTAAAACTTATGTTATTTTATGTATAATTTATTTATTTTTATTATCCTAAGAGATTACAAGTTCAAATTTAGAGGGGGTAGGGTATGTATACCTTTATAGATGTTACTAGTCAAATCGTTGGGCGGAGGGGGTCCCTTGTCCCACAAACAAGGGGATCTCATACACCAATTTGGTGTATGGCTTGGTCGTGACCTTAAAAATAGAATATTATTATTATTTATAAATAGAATTGGTATATTATTTAAGTTTGGGTTCATTTTATGGTAAATCACAATAAGTATCAAACATTTTCTAATCTCAATTGACCAATTTTATTGGACCCAAAAATTGCATGTTAATATTTAAGTTTTCCATAGTTAAGGAACTCAAGGACATTGGGTTTGGGTTCCACTGGCATGTTCATTTACAAGTTTATGTAATTAATATGTTGTGTGTGCTTAAACTTTTAAAATATAATAACATCTTAATGTCAAGCTATATTAAATTGTTTAATCGTACATGTGAATTGAGATTAACCAAAATTAAGCACCATGCAAAAATAATCTTCTTAGTTTGATCCAGGTGGATATGAGTGGCCACTCATCTATTCCAACTAGCTCATCTTGGCAGTTTTTCAGTTGGGCAGTTTTTTCTTAGTTTTCGGGTCCTCGACTTCTGGGGTCGTTTTGAGGCCCTAACCAACGTTTTTATGGATGGCCAAAATCAAAATATAATGGGAGTCCAATTTTGACGACATAATGTGTAGTCCTCGGATAGACCTTTCCAATGGACCATCGTGCACCTAAACAGAGATTTTATGCAAAAGTTACGACCCCGAGAAGTTGATGTACCAACTTACCCTAGCGGGGCCCACATGAATCTTGGTGCTTCATCTCCTAGGGTTAGGTTTTTGGATGTCTAGGGTTTTGACATTCATGTTTATTGTAAAAATTATTTCAGAGCCTCATTGTACTCATCTTCTTGCGAATGAGTGCAGTTGTCACATCTCTTCTCAGAGATAAGCCACCACCATTCTAGCAAGCTTATTTCAGTCTGCATTTTACAACTTCAACATATTTCTTTATTAATAGAAGCCAAATTCTATTGTATCTCTGTTATTGTTCATTGAATCTTTGTGTTAGTAATATAAAACTGTATGCATTTCATTCTCCTCATAAAATATGGATCAATGGTATCAGAGTGGTTTGCTTCTTGTCGTTCTTAATGCATGTCCCCGACGAGGTCAAGGTACAAAGAATTGGGTCTCATGCTTGTTTCTCTTGAGGAAAAAGGTTGTCGCACACCCAAGTGAACTTCCATGGTAGGAGAAAATAAATACGACAAGACAATATATCCTTTCAAATTGTTGCTCGAGGAAGCCCTCGCGCAACAGAGGAACAAGATGATGGATAGTTTTGCGCAAATCCTTCGATGGCTACCAACAGGCGACGAATTTTCCTCGAGCGGAGGTGTCACCCCCTTCAAGGTACATATCAACTTTGGCATTCCTATATTTGAAGGTTAGATAGACGCAGATGTTGTAGACAAATGGTTGAATCTGCTAGAAGGATGTTTTTTTATCCATAACTTTTCGAATAGAGAAAAGATTACTTTTGTGCTCCTCAAAGTCATCCCCCATGTCAAAGATTGGTGGGAGACTTTCTGTGAGTAAAAGAAAATATAAGAACCCTCATTATTTACAGTCGCACTCACTCGAGAATCCTTCGGGGATGATATTAAGGAACAATACTACCCTATCGGAAGTTATGACAACCTATATAAAAAATGGACCACACTGCGGCAAGAAAGGGACCAAGCAGTACCAGAGTCACAAATATCTTCCATACCTTGTGCACCAAGCTGGGTATCAAATATTATGAGTGAAATTTGGTGCTCAAGTACCGCGGTGGTTTGCATAGATACATCCAGGAAGAAATGGATTTTCTGGACATCTCGTCCTTGGGAACAACCTATCAATATGTCATCAAAATTGAACATAAGATTTAAAAAAAAGTGTGGTAGTTTGGGTCTAGGAACCTCTCACAGCAGAAGCAGGGCAAGGGAAGCCCCAACCTGCAGAACAAATGGCAAAGAAAAGATGGATAGCCTCAGGACAACTAGTCTAAGACAAAAACAAAGAAGGACAATGGAAAGACGAAGAAAGATACTAGGAAGTGGTGTGACTTTCATAAGAGCCTCTGACATAACACTGTTGATTGTCGCTCAAAGCAATCATTGGTGGTTGAGATGAAAGCCTGTGAATCAGATGCGGGTTTCGACTCTGAGTCAAAACCAGAAAAGGGGAGATAGATCATTGACGTGGAACCCAGTGCCACTATTGCTACCACCAAGATCCATCCCGATGAACCTAATAACCTAATGAGCCAGAGGAAGGCGAGGGCCTCTTTCATTCACAAATGTGGGTGAAAAGGACCATGTTGCACTTCATCGTTGATAGCGGTAGCCATAAGAACCTCATCTCAGCAGAGGTCATCAAGCGGTTGGCCCTACCGACAATGTCACACCCGCAACCCTACACCATCAGATGTCTCTGCCAAGGAAACAATCTTAACATCGGCCAATAGTGTCACCTTTCCTACAACATCAAGCTCTTCAAAGATGAGGTATTGTGTGATGTTTCTACCATTGAAGTTTGTGATGTTCTTTTGGGCTAACCTTATTTATCGAAACATCATGTTGTATATGAGTCTACGGATCGTAGTGCTATTATTACTTTGAACAACTGTACAGGATACCCGAGGTAGTTCCACCTAGTGTCATTTCCTTGATCTCTGCCAAGCAATGCAGGAAGGTCATCTCTCAGACCGAGAATTTTGTCTTCTTCGTGATTCTCTCTCAGAGTGAGCGAAAGATTGCAGCCACATCCATGGCCTTCACGATCGACCTCTCCATGTAGCAAAAGCAAGTGGATAAGGTTGTGGAAGAATACAAATACATCTTCTCCTCACCTACTGGGGTACCTCTACACTGTCAGGTCAAGCGTTCAATCGATCTGGCCCCTGACGCCCCACTATCCAATGGGATAGTATATTATCACTGTGTATTAGAAAATGAGGATATCAAGCGTTAGATCCAAGAACTGCTCCACAAAAGGCACATCCAACCCATCTCATCACCTTGTGGAAGCCCAATCATTCTTGTGCAAAAGAAATACGGGACATGGCGACTCTGCATTGATTACTGGGCCATAAATAAAATCACAGTCAGGAAATGATACTTGATTCCCCTAATCGACGATCTCCTTGATTAGCTCAAGGGGGGAAAATACTTCAGTAATATTGATTTGAAGTCTGGCTACCATCAGGTCCCAATAGAGCAGACAGATGTATGAAATATAGGATGATGGATGATATCTTGTGACCTTTCACTAATTCTTTTGTAGTGGTGTATCTGGATGACATCCTCATCTACAACAAGACTTGGGTGGAACACTTGCAACATATTCAAAAGGTTCTGCACACTCTGTGACAACACAAGCTATATACCAACTTGGAAAAATTCTCCTTCGTCATGGACAAGGTCCAATACCTAGGCTACATTGTTGATAAGAATGGTGTGCATGTGGATCTAGCCAAGATCCAGGTCATTCGTGACTGACCAACCCCAACCATGCTCACTGAGCTTCAGAGCTTCTTAGGCATTGCATGGGCCCTAAGCCAAGTAACCAATGGTGGTGGTAAGGAAAATTTTGTGTGTGGCATGTCCCAACAACAAGCATTCGATGATTTGAAGAAACATTTGTGCTCAGCCCCAATGCTTTCATTACCCGACCTGCAAAACCCTTTGATATCGAGATATATGCTTCAGACTCTGTTGTGGGCGTAGTTCTAACTGAGCATGACCACCCCATGGAATATCATAGTGAGACACTATCAAATGTCATATGCAAGTACCTTACTTATGACAAATAAATGTACTCCATTGTGCAATCCTGTCGCCAGTGAAGGCATTACATTCTCAGGAAGGAGAAAATCATCCATATTGATCATAAGCCATTGCAGTTCATGCAAACACAAGGAAAATTGTAGAATGAACGCCATCAGAAGTGGTCCACATACTTGCAGCAGTTCCACCTCAACATCAAGTATAAGATAGGAAGTACCAACTGCGTCGTTAATTGCCTCAACTGACCTCCAGTCACGACACTCACCATAGTGCTAGACTATTGCGGCCATGAGACCTCTGGATGACCCCAACTCTATGAGATAGATCTTGACTTCTCCACCACCTAGCAGATGTTGGGCGCAAACACAATTGTCACTAATTTCTATCTTCAGGATGGGTTGTTGTGCCATCTGGGCCATTTCTGCATTCCATCAAGAGAGCAAGCGAAGCTAATTTGGGAATCCCACTTTAGTCAGTGGTAGGACACTTCAGCGTAGAAAAGACAATGGCAATGCTGCAATGACATGTCTACTGGTCAAAACTTCGATAGGATGTCAACAAGTATATCAGGTCCTGCACTGACTGCGCTATTGTCAAACCAACCACTAAGAAACAAGGCATGTACACCCCTCTGCCTACTCTGGATAGGCCCTGGGAATCCATCTCAATGGACTACATATTGGGCCTTCCATCCACCAAGTAGGTAAAAGACTGTGTTTTTTTTGTTGTTGATTACTTTTCCAAGATGGAAATTTTGGTCGCCTGCAAGAAGGGCATCACATTGGAGGCCACTGCCAAGCTCTTCTTTGAATGAGTGTGGCTACATTTTGGGATACCACTGTAAATCATTATCTCAGATTGGGACATTCGGTTCCTCAGCACATCCTGGTCGAGCCTCTGGTTGTTGTTGGACACTAAGCTCACCAAATCCACTACCTTCCACCCCAAAACAGATGGCCAAACCGAGGTCATCAACCAAATGATCGTGCATGTCTTGTGAATGTACAATTCCAAGAACCCTCGCACATGGGATGAGAGTCTTCCTTATGTTCAATACAGCTACAACAGATCCATACATAGCTCAACCGACCACAACCCATTTCAGGTGGGAGTGGGATTTCAAACATTGGGTCCCATGGATGTTACACTACCCCTTGCGACCACCCAAGTAGACTCGTCCAATGCTCAAACTGAAGTTGACAAAGCCACCCAGTTTAATGAGTGGATCCAGCACATCCGCCAACAAGTTCAGGATATTTTACATAAGTCTATGCCAAGTACAAGCAATGCCATGATTAACACTGGGTGCCACACAAGTTTCAAGTGGGAGACAAAGTTTGGTTTCAATTGCAGAAATAACATCTTACAGGTCCCCATCAGAAGCTTTATCCACTCCATTATGGACCTTACACCATCACCAAGGATGTGGGCGACAATTCTTTTGAGCTCAAATTTCCCCCCCTTCCTTGGCTTGCACCCAGTGTTCAATGTGGATCTCCTTCAACCATATTTTCCACCATTATTGGACACCTCAAAGATAGTAGAATAGTTGACACCAACCGATCTCAACCTCGACTGCATGGAACATGAATCCACTGATCAAGTTTTGGACACATAGGTCAAGGGAGCTCACCAGCAGAGGATCCAACTTTATCGAATTGTCAAAGCAAGGTAGCTCATGCACCAAGGAAAGTGGTTCACCTGGGGCCAAATTCAACAGAAGTTTCCTCATCTGATTGGGGAAATCAATGCAATGGATACCATTTATTCCTATGGGGGGGGGATTGATCCAAATGGATATCGGTGGCCACCCACCTATTCCAACTGGATCATCTTGGAAGTTTTTTCCTAGTTTTTGGGTTCTGAACTTCTGGGGCCATTTTGAGGCCCTAAATAACGTTTTTAGGGCTCGCCATAGTCAAATTGTAGACATAGTCAAAGTCTAATGGAATAATGTGTAGTCCTCGGATAAACCTTTCCAATCGGCTATCGTGCACCTAAAACAAAGATCGTATGAAAAAGTTACGACCTCGGGAAGTTGATGTACCAACTTACCCCAACGGGGCCCACATGACTCTTAACGCTTCATCTCCCAAGGTTAGGTTTTTGGATGTCTAGGGTTTTGGCATTCATGTTTATTGTAAAAAGGCTTTCAAAGCCTCATTGTACTCATTTTCTTGTGAATGAGTGCAATCGTCACATCTTTTCTCGGAGATAAGCCGCACCATTCTAGCAAGCTTGTTTCAGTCTGCATTTTACAGTTTCAACATATTTATTTATTAATAGAAGCCAAGTTCTACTGTATCTATGTTATTGTTCATTGAATCTCTGTGTTAATAATATAAATATGTATTCATTTTGTTTTGCTCATAAAATCTAGATCATAGTTTCAAGAAGCTTCTTTTAGATATTGTGAAATTTATAGAATCAACTAATGAAAAATAATCTCCTTAATTTCGAAAGACTTTTGTTAGATATTCTGAAATTTGTAGAATCAACTAATGACTATGGAATGGAATTTGTATACTTTACTTAATTGTATATGAGATATTAAAGTTTAGTTCTTTTAGATATTATGAAATTTGTAGAGTTTAGTAATAATTTTATGTAATTTGTATATTTTATTTATTGTAACTTTAATATTAAAAGTTATTTTTAATATTTAGATATAGTGAAATTTATAAATAATAATTTTGAAACACAATTTGCATAGTGTATTATTTGTTAGATACTAAATTTTAATTAAACAAAATTTATATCTATCAAGAAGTTTTAAAAAATGTTCTTTCATACTATTTTTTTTTTTTTTTAACATTTTCTTAAAAAATTGAGTTAAATTTTGAATGACAAAGTATCAAGATAAGATTCTAAATTTTGAATGACGAAGTATCAAGATAAGGTTCTAAATTTTGATTCAATCTTGAGAGTTTACAAATAATGGATTCTTTATGATTTGATATAGGATACAAATCAAAGAATAACTTAAAAGAGACTCAAGTATGAATAAAATGAAGACAAAAAGAAATGTGCACAAAGAAACGAACAGCATTATCAAGAATGCTTATATTATGGTGTGATTGATTTGTACATTGCCTTGTAACAGTGAGTGAGAAAGAAAAGAGAATAACGAACCGTGTGTTATTTTGTTCCATTTTCTATGATATATTATATACATATATTACATTCAATTATAATATTGTTTTTCCATCTATTGACTATGGTTCATTTCTGTAATTGTCAATCGGGCGATGTTGTCTTCTTGGTGTGATACAAGATGATTTTTTTTGGTTTACATTTGGTTGTTTATACTCATGTTATCATACATAATAATCATCTATGTATTTAACTAGTAGATAAAGGAATACATAAAGTTTCATATAATCACGTGTAATAATTACATATGTCTTTGAGTTGTTTTTATGGAGCAATCAACCTCCTATTAGGAGCTCTACATTGCTACGAAAGACCTACCCTAGTCACTTGCTTCCTTCTAGATACTATCACCATGGCTTTGAATGGCCCCTCCTTAAGCTTTTGACCCTCTCTTACTTTGTCTTTGGTCATAATGAAGTTTACAACCACTCATTTCCCTATGAAAGGTAAGTTTTCCCCTATGAAAAGTAAGTTGTGTTATCTTTTCAAGATGTTCTCATCTTGTATTTTTTTTCTAGTCCCTTTCCTCCTATGATTCTCTTCATGTGGATAAAATTTAATTGATGAAGATAATATATACTCCCTTTATTCCTATAGACATAGAAGTCCTTTTACCTCAAACATGGCTTGATTTTGTGATTCAATGGCCTATGGCTACATCCAGTGGATTTCCAAAATAGGATCTCCTCCTCATGGAAATAAAAAATCCAAGGGGAAGTGTATATTTACCTTGAGACTAAAGGTTTCTTCATTGTAGAGTTTGACTTGGTTGCTAAGAGAGAACTCATCCTCAACTCAAGGCATTGGTTCTAGGGTCAAGTTGGGTAATACATGAAGCCTTGATTTCCCATTTTGGTCCCTCTTTGACCTCACTCTCTTCAACTTCAACTTGGGTAAGGCTTCCCAACTCCACTCTAAAATTTCCATGATAGTGTAGAAAGATAAAATAGGAAGAAACCACATATGCCCTCATTTGTGTCGATATGGGCATTTCCAAAGGCCTTCCTATGGAAATCAATGTAGTTGTGAAGGATTTCATTTGAATGTTACTCTTATATGATGAGAACAAATTCTTTGGATGTTGGTCCTACCTTGAAACGGAGCATATAGTCAACTAATGCTCCCAAAATAATAAGGGAAACACCTAAGACAAGAGTAAGCACAAAAATCCTACCTAGTGGAAGGGTGACTCATAACACCATTACTTGGATGACAACCCTCCCTCCTCCAAATTCAAATATTGTTTCACAAGTCATGAAGGAAGATGGAAAAGGAAACAATGTGATCCATTTGTAGTGTGTTCCAAACATTGGCAATCCCCCTGCTAAACAAGATTCTATCCATTTTGCACTTAAGAGATTCCAAAAATTTCCCTTGGTGCTCCTTCAACAACCTCGCAATGTCCTTTTCCTCGTGAGAAAAATATTCAAGCCCCAACAAAAGAATATCAAGACCTTTTTTAGGCATGTTGAAAGAAGATTTGGTCTTCTCTCCTCTCATCTGTTGAAAAATAATAATCTTGTATGTATTTTCTTAATATTTAAAGGTGTACTTAAAGATTCATATAGGAGCTACACTCTAGTTTTTTAGATCACAACTAAGATAGATTTTTAGAATCAAATGATTGTAGTTTATGCTAATTAAGAGTTCAAGTTCATATAAAATTGTGTATAAGGTTTAAAATCCTACCTTTGTATAAAAGTGTTTGATGACTCCCCACCTCGCTATCACTCATTGGCTTCTATTATTGTCACAATGATTTTATCCTTCTGAAAGTATTATGAGTTGTATTAGAAATGAAAGTTTTAGACTCATAATTTTTCAAAGTTGAAAATGAAAAAATAAAGAAACTTGTGAAAAGGAAAAACTACTTAAGACAATTGCTCAAAAATAAGGTTTTCGTCGGCATTTGAAAAGGAAACATTTCATAACAGAAAACCCAAAAGTAAGAAGAAAGTGGAACCCAAAAATTTAGAAAATTTTAGGGTGTGTTGAGGTTTCAACAAGGTCCCACAAGGGGTCTTGGTGGAAGTCCCCCTACAACAATGGGAATTTAGTGGCATGAGGACCTTCAATATTAAAGCCAATACACCATAAATGTTCTTTTCCATTCCTAGGTGTAGTCAATTCATGTATCTTCTTTGTGAGTACAACATTCTAATTTTAGAATTGGAATAAGTTTGGGCTTGCACGAATTATTCTAGTTTTAACATTACCAAGATACCTAGTCATGGATTCAATTCTCACTTCCTACTCTAAATCCTCTCTAAGGTTAGCAATCTCCTATTGCATTAAAGGGATACCAATCAAAGGAAGTAACCCTTGAATAAACCATTCCTTGTGTGGGTACCATGGATGCATAATGTTAGCATATCGGCCATGAGGTCTCAAAACCTTTGAGCATACTCCCATGTCATGTCCCCTACTATCTACCTAATTTCCTTTAGTTCTTCTATACCCTGTGGTTTAGATTGGACTACTGGAACTTAGTAGTAAATTGTTGTTTAACCTTGGGTGGAGTGAAAGCCTCTCCACCAAGTGGGCAATTTACAAACTTCATGTACCATTATAATACCCTTCCTCTAAGAGTTGTCTAAAACTTTATTAATTGAGAAGCATCTAGGATTCCCTTAGATATCTAGATAGCTTCGTAGAGAAAGCAATGTTAGTATTGCATCTTCCTCTCCCTTATTCTAGAACTCTAGTTATCTCACAAAGGAACCTCCTTGAATCATTTCCATTCCACAAGGTGTAAAGCCTCCTAAAATAAAACCACTTGGGCCTGGTTGCGTAATCAAGTTTTGGTTTTCTGATGAAACTAGATTACTAATCCACTGTGTTGTAACAAATTTTCTTCCACTACTATTACTACTTCCTCCCCACTATGTTACAATATGACCACTCCTACCACTTGAACTATTGAGAAAAGGAAAATGTGAAGTAGAATAAGTTATTAAATGTACCTTTAATTCAGAGGTTCCTGAGATGTGGTTGGATATGGTATGGTTCCATTAGCATTAGGTAATATGTATTCATTTTGGGGGGCTTCCTACACTTGAAACAATCAATGCACATCTACAACTATGTCCTCTAATTTATTTCTACATTTAACATCCACTAATTCCCCTAGTTTGGGTTATTTCACAACTTCTTTTGAGATAAGCTCCACTTCTTCAGTTTGTCTTGTTGCATCCATCCTCAACTCTTTTCTACCCATTCCTTCAAACTTTGTTGACACTCCTTCCCCTCTACTACCTCTCACTAGGCTACCTCCCATAGTTATTGTCTCTCCCTCAACCATGTGCTAGCCAACTCTCCTTGCCTTAATTTTCATGACTCTTTCAACCTTCATTCATTGCTAATTTTCATTTTCATATGCTCACTTATCTTCCTTATTGCCTTCATTTGGTTAACCCACCACCAATCTGTGATATCTGACTTCCTCAAAAAACATTCAACCCTCTTACTAGTCTATGATCCCCCCTCATTATCCTAGTTCCTTACCTTCTGCAACTCACCAACACCATTACATCCACCTCCCTGACGCAAGGGCTTATGAAACCATATTAACATGAGTAGAGGTAAAATCACTTCTTCTACCAAGAATATCTTGATCAGAGAGGAAATTCATGCACAAGTCTACCCCAAGCTCCCTTCTTGAACTTCAATTTTGCTTTGGAGAAGGATTGGCAATTTTCCTCATAAAATTCCACAGTGAAACCTTCCATAGTAATTTCTACCCAAAAATTTATAGCACAAGTAATTTGGCGATCCAATCCTTGTAATGCAATTAGTTTTTTAATAGTCCATTGTGTGATTTCTTTTGTTGATTCTTATACTCTAGGGCTTCTTCAAGCCACTTCAAGCACTTTTATAAACTCACAATAAACTCGACCCAAAAAACCTCATATTGATCATTAGAAGGACCATCATACAAGACAAGCTCCCGACACATCCAAGGGCTCCATTCCCATAACTCATCTTCTTGAGCTACATAATCTTCAATTTTTTATCCCAGTAATATTGGATCACATATTTATAGACCTTACTATTCATCTTGTATATCTTCCTTTGAGAAATAATCTTGGCAATGGAACCATTTGTTGGCATTTGATGGAAACCAAGGTTCTCGTACAATACCAACAGAAGCTCCAGTGTAGTCTAGATGTGCTCACATTTTAAATCTTCCCAAAGGGAAGAATGTCTCACCTGAAGTGCAACCGAGGGTTTAAAGATGAAAGAAGACATAATAGAACTTCCACAACCGCATTTAGATTAATCTTTCAACATGCATTCAATTTTAGTCGTAAATCACAACTTTACACATAATAACCATGAAAATAAACTATCATTACATACCGATCACACATTAATTAGCATTTAAAAATAACTAAAAGATATATCACATAACCATCTAACATCTATAATAAGCATGAACATATAATTTTGAAAATGAGATTTTAAATACTTCTTTGTTCATTCATTTACAAAGCTTAAAATAGAGTTCTACAACAACAAAACATACAAATACACTCATACAATCAATCACACATCAACTATATCCCAACTCACAACCCTACTCATAACTATAAAAATCTTTTAACCCTAATAACAACTACTACTATCTCCTTGTAACCCTTTTTCTTTGGCCCTCAATTCTTGTGACCCTTTTTCTCTTGCCCTAAAAGACTTTGATACAAGATATATTGGCTTAAGGTTGATAGTTAGAAAAGGCTAACATTCATTGTGTCTTTTGTAGTGCATCCCTAACATTTATCTTTACCGAGCTCTCCAAAAATGAAGGGGCCAATAGGAAGACATTCATGCATTCAACATTAACATGGGCAGTTGGGTTTTGTTTAAATACTCTACTGAACTTCAGAAAATAAGATTATTTTAAGTTTCACAAATTTTCTTTTCAAGTATGAGGGCAGGGGCGGCCATGAACCCTACATAGATAATTCATTTAAAGCGTTTTTTAATCTACTTTATGTCAACATAAACAAACATTTCTTTTTACAGATTGAAATTTATGGATAAAATAATATACAATCATAAAATAATGAATCATTAAATAATGCACATCACCCTAAAGCCAAGTAAGGATTAGTTTAATGTGTGGAATTCCTATGCACGCATAATACTTGATTTTATAAGTTATATTATGGAGTTGGGAATCTATCAAATCATTTCAATAGATATATAGATATGATTTGGATAAGACCCTATTCACTATTAGACAGGATGAAAAGAGAACTCATCATTGGTTCATTGATTAGTATTTTTTTTTAAGTTATATTACAGAGTATATAATTGGTCTAGTTTAAATATTAATTTTTTATTATTATTATTATGACTGTTTTTTTTATTAGTTTTGTTTAGAAATTGATTAAAATTTTGAAAGAATTGATAGAAATGTAGATATGAGTTGTTGAAATTGCATAATTTGAGTAGAAATTTGAGAAAATGGATAAAATTATAAATATGAGTTGTTGAGATTACACAATCTGAATAAGTTGGATTAGAGATTTTTCAAGATGTTGTATTCATTTGTGCTTTCAAAAATGTTATTCAAATAATAAAAACTACACTTCACCAAAAAATAGATTAGATTAAATTTGATTTGATGTTTTTCACTGTTCTGGTACTTCCAAAAGGTAGAACATTTGGATTACTGTTATTAAATTTATCTATTTAGCAGTAGTCTAAACGTTCTATCTTTTGGAGGTTTTTTGGCAATTTTTTCTGTTTGATTTTTGACCGAATTCTGGTGATGAATGGTTGGATCTGCAGATTTGAGTGGCTAAGTTTGTGTAATCCGAGTGCCTCAGGGGATTTTCAGCAGGCTGAATCCATTTATGCATTCAGAAAGGCAATTTAAACAACAAAAAATAGAGATTTTGTGCAAATTTATATCGCTGTATTTCGACCAATTCCTACCAAAAAAACCCAAAAAACAGAACCTTTAACCAACACCAATTTAATCACAATAATCTAACAATTTAATCGCAATAGTCTAAAAATTCTACCTTTTGAAGCTACCAAAAAATTTACTAACATCAAATAAATAAATATAATACTCCTATAATTTAAAGACTTATACAAGTACAGTTACATGCATGAAGTATAGCTTAGCACAGGGGGATGCAGATGGAGGTGTTAGATGAATTTAAGCCACTGCAAGTCTCATCATTGAGGAACTTGCTAGAAGTCATAAATAAATATAATACTCCGAATCTATAATTTAAAGAGATTTTCGTTAGGATTATTAGAGAGTCAAATATACTTTCTCATTAAGAACATTGGATATATGTGGTGTGTTTGGGTGGTTCATTGGAGTGATCATGGTTGACTTTGCTTTAAATTACTCTGGGTGAAAGCTTTTTTCTGTTTAAAACAAGTTGCTAGGTTAACAGGTTGCTAGTAACCTATAGGGTGTAGATCAATTTAGTCCTTATCTTATCATATCATATAATTGATATCATATCATATAATTGATTTGATTTGTGTGTAGATCAATTTAGTCCTTATCCTATCATATAATTGATTTGATTTGTGTGGCGTTTAGTACTTATCTGTTCTATGTTCAAATTTCATGAGGAGGAGTTGAGGGTAGGAATCTTCTATGTTCAAATTTCATGAGGAGGAGTTGAGGGTAGAAATCATTTATTTATGGGGAATTAAATTGTCCCACAGCACTCGACTGAGTCAAATAAAACAGGCCCAATAAGACAAGCCGCCGGTGAAGAATGTGGTTCTGGTTATGACCAGGAATGCAGCACCCAGAAAGTAACTCAATTATATATATATAAGTAGGTAGCCTGCCTCAGAACTTGCATGTATATAATGGTAGCCTGCCTCAGAACGTATTGCCTGTATCAATTTCAAGTTTCAAGTAAAACCATGGCTGCATTGCATCGTCTGCTTGCCTTTACTTTCCATTTCACCCTACACGGCCTCGGCTGTAAAAGGTGGGTACTGGCCTGCTTACAGCTACTCCTACTTCCCTCCTTCACAAATCAACACTTCCCTGTACACTCATCTCTACTACGCCTTCGTAGATCTTGACAACCAGACGTTCGAGGTGGGCGTGAGTCTGGAGAATCAGCAGAGCATCCAAGAATTCACTCCCACGCTGCAGACCAACAATGCCTCGGTGAAGACATTGATCTCCATCGGAGGAGGAAATGCCAACATCAGCACCTTCGCCGAGATGGCGGCCGACGCGTCACTCCGCAAAACGTTCATAGAATCGTCCATAGCTCTGGCCAGGAACTATTCCTTCCAGGCCAAGACCTAGACTGGGAGTATCCGCAGACTGTGGTGGAAATGAACAACTTGGGGCAACTATTCTCTGAGGGCAGAGGCTCAAGACGGGCAACTATTCTCTGAGGGCAGAGGCTCAAGACACTGGCAATGACACTCTGCTCCTCACAGCGGCCGTCTATTTCTCTCACGAATTCTTCGCGTGTGGTGACGTTAGAGAATATCCCACTGCAGTCGACAATCTTGACTGGATAAACATAATGACCTACGATTTCCACGGTCCTTGGCAGCCGGATCAGACCGGAGCACCGGCGGCCCTCTACGATCCCGATTCTAATTTCAGCACCAGCTTTGGATTCCAATCATGGCTGGACGCCGGGTTCTCTTCCAGCAAAGTGATAATGGGAATGCCCCTCTACGGGCATTCGTGGAAACTCCAGAGCGCGGAGGAGGTGGGAATAGGCGCCCCCGCTTCTGGTGTAGGTATAGACGATGGTTCCATTACCTACTCTGCTATTCGGGACTTCATTGAACAGAATACGGCCACGGAGGTGTTCGATACCACCACCGTCTCGGCTTATTGTTACGCAGGACTCGACTGAATTGGCTACGATAACGACCAGTCTGTTGCCCGGGAGGTGGTGTTTGCGAAACAGGAAGGGCTGTTGAGCTATTTCTTCTGGAACGTCGCGCATGACACCGCCGATTGGGCTCTCTCCGGCACAGGTAGTTATACAATTTTTACAATTTTTAGGGCGTACCCCTATTCACAATATTCATAATGGATACATTTAATGATCTTTTAACTATAAATTTCAATTTTATGGTTTTTCATTAAAGATTGAAGATGTTAGTTAAGTCGAAGTACACCTATTGACAATGGGCATATTTAATTGAAGATTGAAGATGTTAGTTAAGTCGAAGTATACTTATGGACAATGGGCATATTTAATGATATTTTAACCATAAATTTCAATCGTATAGTTATCAATTGAAGATGGTAGCATATTCTTAATCTTCCTTCCAAATCAATGAACTAGATCTCATGTTCATAACTTTCTAGCATTTTTAAAATGATTAAAAAACTACTGTGTGACCATCTAATTACCACCTTCAAATAATTAAAAAACTTAATTAAAATTACAAATTACAATCAATCATTTCATATTCTTCAGTAATTTCATATTCTTAATTTCATCTTACTAATCCTAAGCCTTTCCACCTTCACCAGCAACGAGATTTAACCACTGTGCTAATAGTTAAGAATTCCAAGTTGTTTATTTGATTCATTCGCTATTCGTTTTGGGTATAGAAATTCCGTTTATCCTGAATTGAAATTGAATTTGATTTCTGGATCGATGTATGCAGCTTCGGATACATGGGATGATGGGACGGATGATGCCGGAATACCAGTTCTGCGATTGTCGCATCTCTATCAGCCGGGATACCAGATTTCTTAACAATCCCATTGCCGAAATCAATAAATAAATAATACAGAATTGCGGCAGTGCATATTTATTATGAATCTCCATGTTCTGATTCTGCCTCCGAATTCGTTAGGAATACGATAACGGAATAGCGAATTGATCCGTCAAAGTAACAGGAAGCTAAATTGGTGTTTTTTTGGGAATTTGGCAGAATTTGTTTTTGTTTATTTATATAACTGGACACAAATTGTTTATATTCGATACCAACAAATTGCAAAGTGATGGGAAGCTTAATTGATGGTTTTGGGGGATTTTGGGAGTAATTTTTTCTGCTTATTAGTATAATTGGACAGAAATTGTTTATATGCGATACTTATAGATTGCATAATATAATCATAAATTGTTTAAATTCGATACTTACAAATATTATGTACAAAATTATATTAAAAAATTACATCTATATCGAAGATGAAATGGTATATATCAGAACCATAAATTGATAAAATGGTATATATCAGAAACATAAATTGCATCCAAGTATGCAGAGAAAGTGTTTATATTGGATGAAATTACATATTCAAGCTCATAAATGGGATAACATATAAAAGGAGTTTTTGAGGATTAAAAAGGACTTTTCAAGGCACCATCACAGTATGCACCTTCAACACCAAAATCAAATCAAATCTCTAAACACCAAAATTACATATTTTTTAAATTAAATCAAATCTCCAAACATTACAATGACATCATCTTTTTCCAGTTTTGATAAATTATTAATTATGTTTATAAATTTTCAATCAAATCAAATCTCTAAACACCACAATGACATCATCTTTTTAAGTTTTGGTAAACTCTTATATTTGTTTATAAATTCCAACCATCAAATGAAAAGAATAAAATGATAAATTAAACTATTAACTTTATTTATAAATTTTTACCAAAATCAAATCAAATCTCTAAACACCACAATGAAATCATCCTTTTCTAGTTTTTGGTAAACTCTTCAGTGTGGTCACAATGAAACTATAACAAAGAGTTGAACCTTCTTGAGTAAAAAGGAAACGACGAAGAGTTGAACCTTCTCGAGTAAAAAGAAATGATGGATGTGTAAACCCTTGATCTTGCTATGGCAAAAACACTGCCAAATCTTTTTATTTTAAACAATTGCATGCTATTCAATCTTTAAATGTAATTTTAATTTGAATTCATAAAATCATGAGATTTTTTACCAAAAGATTGAAAACAATTTGGCTCAAGTAATCCCATAAATGTTGGACAAGACAATCAAGTTTTCTAAAAAAAAACATATTCTTTATTGTGAAGTAATGTTGTTACTTTAAACTTGAATAGTTAGCAGGTGAATTCTGAATTTTCGATGACCAAAGTTAAAGTTTTGACTAGTACTGGGCTTGGGATGGTTTGCTTTTTTTAGGTTATATGTATGGATATACAGTGGAAAACTCTCCGTTTTTTGAGCCCTTAGAGGAAAATACCTTATTTTGAATAGTGCGGGATGTTTTCCTTTATTGACAGCCCAAGCTCACGGACAACATGAATGTATTATTTTGTCTTTTTAGAATGTAATATAAAATTTTAATTTAAAAAAAAAAAAAAGTCATCATCGTCAATGATTCTAACTTTTATTTTCCAGGAAGTTTTGAAGATTATCACTATCTTTGACACTATTTATTTCTCTCACATCTACAGGGAATTGAACAAAATGGCTAATAAACTTTCCAAAAAAGTCTCGCCGTTAGATTATGGCAACTGGCACATAACTGAACATACAACAGGGAACAGTTTTGATTATCACAGACCTTTTCAGGATGGTTTACTATAGGAGAGTTTCATCTCTTCTTGAAACTCTAAGCCAGATAATTGTAAATCGATATATAAAAATCATATTTTTATTTATTGTATATGGTATGTGAGAACGGTGACACAGTATGTGAATTATGGATAGTTTTTTTGGTTTTAGGTCAAAACTGTTATTTTTGTTGAAACTTTCAGTATTGGAAGTGACTCCACCAAGAAAATATATATGTGGCAATTTTTTACTAATATAATTTTGCACCAAATT